>JANRGW010166460.1:0-31438 GCA_024733675.1 Psilopsiagon aymara | reverse complement strand
CCCCACCCCCATTTAAGACCTGGAACCATATAAGGATTTTGTGACTTGCCCCAGATCAAGCTGAAATTCTATAGGAGCACTTATAAATGAAACTCTTATTTTCAAACAGTTACTTAATTCTCCCTAACAAGATACAAATCTTGCCTTTATGGAAATTATTCTGCAATTAAGACCATTTACCCTTAAAGCTCTCAAAAATCTTCCTTTTCTCTTCCATCATGAATTTTTGCAGTAAGATTGTCTTTTCCCTTCTGATAACAGGGCTCTTCCAGATGAGCCTATAGCTTTCATTTTCCTTGAGGAAAACGCAAGAGACTCATTTGTCAAAGCATACAGATGACAATGAAAAGACAAGTGGAACTGATCTAAATCATCCCATAGCTGAGAAAAATGCAGTATAGTTTAAAACACAACAGAAAACATACAAATCGGTTTATCTACATCACAGCTTGGCCTTGCCTGTATCATTACTACACAGAATTCTAAGTTTCCCCTTACTCAGAGGGTAAAAACTGAAGCCAAAAAGTAGTTTCACAAGGCAGCTGTGACCAGACTCAAGCCTTGTTACTTTATTTCTAAAAAACAAAGCAAGTTTAACTGAAGCAAAGATCAATGGGCAGTAACTTGGTAATCCAAAGTCCTTCACTGATGGAGGATGAGCAGCAATTTCATTTTCTTTAATTATTTTTTTTTTTAATTGATGAATACCATCAGTAGTTGCAATTTGAAAATTATCAAGGTCATTCTAAGACATGCACAAGGGGCACAATCATGGTCACACTTGCTGGTGTACACACACATTCCATTGAAAAAGCAAATACTAGATGTCTGGTTCAGAAATGCAAAGAGAGTCATGAAAATTAAAGAATGAAAAATCAAAGAACATGGCATTTTCAAGGAAATATGTATTCTAGCCAAAAAATTAGGATTAACTCTGCTTTTCTGTACTTGGAAAAGTACTGCACTAATCACTGATAGCTACACTTACATATCATTGAAATTATATTTTTACTTAAAGAGATGGAGGGAAGAAAAAAATTTAATAATTGCTTGCTTGATTTTTCTGAAGAGAAAAAAATATATATATATTATGGGGGATACATTTTGTAATTTTTCTTTTCAGTTAAATACATTTCAATAAATTGAAATTTCCATATTTAAGTTCTTAAATATCAAATTCCATGAAAATCAGTAGTGTTACTCAGAAACTCCTTCTTAAATACATAGTTTTCACAATAGGACTTTAGTTTGACACTACTAGTAAAGTTTCTCAGTTTTTGTTTGAACTATCACAGCTTTCAAAACTACCTAAGGATTGCTAAGAACCCACATTTTCTGATAGCAGAAATGAACAAAAGCATTTTTAAGATACCAAAAAAAAATGGAAATATCTCAGCTGTAACTGCTCTCAATGAATGAACCATAATCATCAGACTGCCAAAAATAGGGTATGGCAAATAAGCTAAAATATTTTCAAAACCAAACTATAGTATGAGATTTTCAAACCACCATTTTACCTTTCCTCGCCTTTATTTTTTAACAGAATCAGACAATTCCTGAGGAAAGATGTGGAAAATGACCAGTATTACAATGACATAAGACAATACTAAAAAATTATTTTAAGGTTGAAAGCTAAGAAAGATTCAAATAGATTTCTGTTTCCTTCTTTCCCATAATGAAAATCCTAATACGTTTACTATGTTCTCCAAGTATCTTCAGTTTTGGTGCAGCAGAAAGAGGTTCAAGAGGAACTAAATGCTAAGCAAGGAACTCCTAAATTAATATTACGTGCTTTGCTGCAAGAGTGACAAAAAGGTATTATAAAATACAGTAGTAGCCAAGCATTATTTTAACTTCTTATGTTTCCAGCAATTGAAGGAATAAAATATCCTTTTTTAGAAAATTATGAAAGAAATTAAGGTAGTTAGTGCACCCTCTAAACAGAACACCACCAACAAAATATTCAGTAGCCAGTGTTGTACTACTGTTCATATTGAAACAACTCAATTGCAAAATGTTCCAGTGTCTACAGAAACTGCATTACCACATATTTGCAAATTTTACTATTTTAATCATGACCACGATTATTATATAAACATTTGAAATGTAAGGAAAGCAAGTTGAAAGCCATAGCAGGAGAACACAGTAAAACTTTTATTGCATACTACATCTTGCTTGGCTTGCTAATAAAGAACAAAAATCACCTACCAAGGTTGTGGCCACAAATTCTCCTTATTCAATTATTCAGTTTATAACTGTCATCTTCCCTTTTTTAAATAAACATGAAGATATGTAATAGGGAGTAAAGTGAGATTAATTACAAAAGCAATGATGAAACTGTTCTGTCTTCATGTTCAGGACTAGTGTACTCATGCATCTCTTCAGAATGTTTGTGAACTGGCACTAACAGTAAATTTAGTCTTGAAACTACTCCTGACGATGCCAGTTTTAAGGATCTAACAAATCAAGTCTTCCTACTGCAGTTGCCTATGCAATAAAACAGAAAGTGCTACTAGTACACGTATATCACTGCACCACAGACACTTGATATCTTTTTGAATAGAGCTCTTATCAGCACTCAATTATAAATTTACAGAAATTATTTTCCACTATAAAAAGTATAAACTTAAAGATTGAAAGCTGCAGCACTTCACTAATGTTTTCTTTCTTTTATTATGGCTATTAAAGCTGTATTTTTCAATGATTAATAATCTGAGAGAGTTGAAGAATAAGTGGGAGCTATCAATTATAAAAAGATCCACTCCTAAAAAGCAGTAACTTCCTCCCAATTCCAGCACTACAGCTTTTTAACTTCAAGTATCACTATTTCAGAAAGCAATGGTACAAGAACAAAAAAAAGAAAACACACAAAAAAAAACCCCTTACTTTGTGCAAAATGTACTGCCCAACCCTAATGAAATAAAACAACTGCAACATTTTAGCTTCTGCTAGAAGTTCTTACCAAGTACCAAAGTAAATCACATTTCTTAGTTTAAAGCAACACTGAATCACGCACTGGTTTGAGTTGGAAGAGACTATCAGATCATTGAGCTCCAACACCCTGCCACAGGCAGGGATACCTTCCACGAGAACAGGTTGGTCCAAGCCCCTGTGTCCAACCTGGCCTTGAACGCTGCCAAGGATGGGGCAGCCACAGCTTCTCTGGGCAGCCTGCGCCACTGCCTCATGATCCTCACAGTAAAGAATTGATTGTGGATGATACTGCTAAGGATAAACATGACACTCCAACGTGGGGACTGTAACAATTCCTACACTAGAGACAAATGCCCAAATTGTTGCACAGCTGCTTAGATAACAGAGCTTGGAGTCACAGGACTAACAGCTGAGAAACACACAATATCTCCTTGAGCTTGTACAACATTGGCCATAGAACAATTAGTAGATTTAAGATGTTCTGCACCCACATAGAATGGAAACCAAACACTTCAGCTTTATAAAGAGGAAGAGATTTGGTTTTCAACTGAAGGAACAGTCCTCTATAATAAACTATTCATTGAAGACCTGCTCTATCTGCAAAAGGATTTCTATGCTGTGCAGAAGTACTCCATGCAGCTTCTTCCACCACGTCTACCACCCCAGTGACCTCATCAAATATATTTTTAATCCCTTCTTTGGATTAATCTAGTCTGCTACAGGATACAGCATGACCAACGATCTCTGTTAAGACAACAAGGTGAGGAGTCACAGTGAAATTATTATAGTACATGAAGGTATTAATAACACCAAGTGCTAAATTCAGTTACAGTCTCAAAGTGGTATACTGATCCTCCAACTTTTAATTTATTCCCACCTTGACGGGCTTGTTAAGTCATTATGAAGTTTAGGCAAAAAGATCATAATTAAAATGACATCAGTTTTATCAGCTATCAAAATGTTTAGATGCTACAAAATACTGCCAAATGTTTCTTCACTAGTTCTTCCTCCAGCACATTGGTATGTCTTTCATAAAGACGTATCTTCCCATTGATCAAGATGGCAAAATTACAAGCTTAAGAGATCTGAAATAACAGCAATGTCTTAATCAGAAGAACCTGGTTTTAGTGCATCAGATATACAGATTTGCCATGAAACTCAATTGATATATTGTCTATTTAAGCCAGGCAGCAGCAATTGCACATGCTTAAATTTCCAGAACTGTAAGCACCACCGCTACAAATCCTGTGCAAAGCCAGAGGGGATGAAAAAGAGCCAACAAACCACCCACAAACCATCACAGGAGTGCAAGTGGAAAACTGAAGAGAAACAGCAGTGCTGAAAGAGAGGACAAAATTCCTTAGAAGCTAATACAAGATTTTACATGCATTTACAGATATTCCAAACTACGGTTTAGTTGAATTACTTTTGATTTTATTTCTACCACACACACTGTAAAAAATGTGCAGAAAACCTATCAGTTTTTGGATGATTTAGTTTGATATGATCCTATCCTGCACTTCTAATAAGAGAAAAATATGTCTTCTCCTAAAGATCCTCCTACTGCTAGTACTGGCCAAGAGGCCACTAGATACTAGAGGTTCAAATGAGTCCCAAGTTTTGCCATCCTTTTATTAACTTTCCAAATACTAACAAACAAGTTTCCTTTTTCCTCAAATTAACACTCCACTTCTAAAACACTGTCAGGAACCTCAGAAACTGTGTTTATATTCTCAGTATCTAATATACTTATTTTTTTACATGACTGAAGTACATATGGTAATCATCTCAATAACTGTTATAAGGCACACAGGGCTTACAAAGGTCCATCTATCACTGCAATGAACTAGTAAACACATTCAGGGACCATTAGTTATTGATTTATTTGCAATGATCCTTTACAGAAGCTGTCCATATTACTCCCTTTTGCATTTAATCATACTGCTTCAGTTTCAGGACAGGTAGTAACCATTATTCCAAGCTCCACATAATGATAAATAATGAAAACAAAGCTGTAAGAGCACTCTGACATGCAAGCACAAAGCACTAAACCTGCCAGGATTGGTGAGTAATGGATTTTTTTAATAATAAAAAGCTAATTAATTGATTACTATATTTGTAAGCAGAAAGTACTATATCAAATAACAATAATGCTGAGTATCTATAACTGTAGCTCAGCACAAATATTTTCAGCAATGCAAGAAGCGGATACTAGAGAATATCTAAGTGAGGTACTGCCAGACAAACTTCACAAACATGCCAGCAGTGAAACTGAAACTGTTAAAACTGCCTTAAGGTTTAAGGAACTCATTCTGTTCTAAATTCATCAAGACACAGACTATAAAGCCAGACAAGACAACGTCTGGAATTGATTTTGGACCACATAAAACCCAGGCCATCGCACTTTCTTGAATTAATTTCTACTTGAGCTAGACACAGCCTGAAAAAGCCATTATTTATCATCAGTTTCTTCAACACTGAAGAATTTACTGTAACTGACAGTAAATGTGTAAAATGCCTAACCACATTCTCTGTTAAAAAGGAACACTTTATATCTAACCCAAAATGTTCTTAGAATCAATTTTCATCTGCTAAATCCTATTCTACTGCTAAGTAAACAGTCCTGTTAAGAATGTATTGTGTTCCCTTTGTCACAGTTAATGACAACTGTTAGTTCTCTGTACGATTCTAGTTCTCATCTCTAGTTCTCCACTTCATGAGTCACTTTTTGAACCTTAGAAGATAGTTTTGGAAGAATCCACAGATTGCTGGCACAATCCCACTGAGACAATTTCTTAGTGCAGGAGATGAAAGAAGGTAATTAGTTTATTACCACCTGACTCCTGAGTTACAAAATTGAAAGGCTGAGCTTTCATGTGGGATATCAAAAGCTGCGAGATTTTATTCAATTCTTGAAACCTGGCCCATATACTCTCAATAGAAAGTTAATTTGGTTATGTGGGTTAGGACAGATGGCACAGGGACCTAAAACGAGTTATCCTCTGAAAAAACAGCAAGGTTTCACCCAAGAGACGCGGTCACTTTTTTTTATATTCAAATTCTTCTGTAAGAATGCAAGTAGCAGCTTGTATACCTTCATATTACCATTAGCCCCTCAAAAGCCATTCAATTTTGAAATTGAATTAGATTCTACTTGTCATCTTTGGTCTTCCTCTTCCAAGTATACAATATCCTCCCATATGCAGCAGCTTTCTGTTCTGTCCACTCTGACAAAGTCAGAGGCAATGTCTGAAACCAATTCTCCACAACTGCTCATCCACAGACAAATTCAAGATAACTTGCAATTTCATTCTAAATCTAGGCACTTGGGCACTAACTACTTTAACAGTTTCAAAGCTTTTATTGGAGATGCCAAATTTCATTCATCAGTAGCTACAGTACAGGTTAAGTATGGAGAATATGAGCATTAGCTTTATTAATTTTTAAGAGTGCTATACATCAATACACCTCTGTGGACTAGGAGAGCAATAGTACAACCAGTTATGAGATACCCTCCAGAATTCACTGACCACAACTTTGAGCCTAATGTTTAATGAGACAATACCAGAAATCTATACCAGAGAGAGCTAAAACCCAACATAGTACCCAGAAGAATTAAAAATTTATCTGATCACAGGTTGCAGCCTGTTTTAATTTGCTGGACATTTCTAGAGAGAAAGTCTGGACTAAAAAAGAAAGTTTTAATAAAACTAAGAAGCCAGTCTGGATGTAAGGAGACGGAGACACAAGCAGGAAAAAACTGGCTGAGAACTTTCCAAAGAATTCTGCTGCAGAGCACACCAAACCTAGCAGCATACAAAATTAGTTTGGAGGAAAATAAGCAAGCTGTGCAAGCAGGGCATATCCCCTAGGAAATCACAGCTTCCAGCATGGGAGGGACATCAAGCATTATCTGGTTCAACCTATTTTGGCAAAGCATGACCTGGCCTATGATGTCCCAGCACCCTATCCAGTTAAATCTTTGTGTCCAATGTTGGAGAATCTACCACTTCCCTAGAGAGATTATTCCAATAACTGGTTGTTCTCATTGTAAAAACTTTTCCTATTGTGCCTAATGTGAATCTCCTTGAAAGCAACTTTCACCCGTTATCCCTCTTCTTTTCCATATGGCTCCTTGTAAAAAGGCACTCTCCACCGTCTTTGTAGCCATCCTTTAAATGATGGAACATGGTGATAAGGTCTCCCTGAAGCCTCCTTTTCTCCAGTCTGAACAAGACCAGCTCTCTCAGCCTTTCCTCATAGAGCTTCCCAGTCCTATGGTAATCTTTGGAGCCCTTCTCTGAACTCTCTCCAGCCTGTCCACATCATTTTTGTACAGCAGGAACCAAAACTGAACACAGTATTTCAGGTGTGGTCCAACAAGCACTGAGCAGTGATGTCTCTGTTGATGTAACCCAGCATCCTGTTGGCTTTCTTTGCCACAGCTGCCCACTGTTCACTCATCTTGAGCTTGCAAACGTTCTTTTCCACAGAGGTGCTCTTCAACCAAGTAGATCTCAGCCTGTGCTGCACTCTTGGATTGTGCTTACCCAAGTGCAAGACCTTACCTTTGTCCTTGTTGAATTTCATAAGGTTCTTCTTAGCCCACCCATCCAGTCTATCCAGGTCTTACTGCAGGGTGGGTCTCCCTTCTGGAATGTCCACTTTCTCACTCAGTTTGATATTATCAAACTTCATCAGGGTACACTTGATCCCATCATCCAGATCATTTATAAAGATACTAAACAGCATTGGGCTCAATACCAATCCCAGGGGGAGCCTACTAGGAGGATTCAGTAGACAGCACTTTTCAGCACTGCTACCAATTCCAATCTCCTGCTTAACAGCAGGCCAATATTTTCCTTCTGTTTCTGGTTGTTGTTTATGTACCTTAAGAACCCTTTTTTGTTGTTTTTGACATCTCTGCCCAATTTCAATTCAAGCTCAGTTTTTGCTTTTCTTCCTGCATCTCTGCACACTGGCAATACCCTTGTAGATCTCAATGGCTAATTCATCCACTTTTCCACCTCCGGTAGGCTTTGGAAAATATCCTTTCAAATTATTATGACTATCCTTATAACAAACTATTGCCTTTGTTTCTTCCATCTACTCCTCTAGCAAAGGTTTTTTCTTCTAAATTTTTGCATATGCCTGAGCAGGTATGACTTATCCACAGTAATAACACATACAAAAAAATTATTTAATCAATTCTAAATCTGAATTTCACTCCCACTTGTATTATAAAATAATTTGCTTCAGTAAATGTCCATCTTGTACCCCATCTTCTTGGCATCTGCCTCTATGACTTCAGTAAAAGCTCTGGAATAGCAAGCCATCTAAATATACTCCTATTTAACCCCAAGTGGATAGGAGTAAGCAAATTAGATTCCCTTTGCCAGTATTCAACCTTTATAAGAAGTCCTCTCTCATTCTCTGTTGATTTCACAACATGAAAATTCTACTACATTTTTCCACAAACAACTTTAACTGTAGCTTTTTTGTTCTACTTTTGTCATCTGAAACTCTAAATCGTATTAACATATCCCCTTTATCATCTATAATCTGTTCCATTGCCTCATTGTTTGTTTACATACAGTTCACAGTCATCTCCCAAATTTCTTACCAACCTTTTACTCTGTTCTTTTTCTAGCTTTTATGTATTTCTATGTACTTGTCTGTGGAAAATGATGTGAAACATAACTATGCTAGTTATGCAGAAAGACCTTCCTTGCCACCTATTCCTACTCCCATTGGAACAAAATGTTCTTACAGTGAAAAGAATAACATAAGCACAGGAGTATGCTGAGAAAAAAACATCGTTTCTGGAAAATGCCTTTTGGACCTGGGTATAAAATCTGCTTCTGCTGGCAAGTCTTCTTTAGTTTCTCATTTCTGATCTAGAATTCATGATTGCAAACTTCCACTTGTTGGTATTCAAGTAAACAGAATTGCTACAGCTCACTTTTCATCTGCAACACAATACCCAATCACTTGTTCTCCTGTATCCTTCCCCAAGCTTGCATCACTTTCTGCATTATGTTGCAAATTGCCTTTTTATATCAAACTCCCCAAAGACCCAGTCATATTACCTTTAGAGCTGCCTTACTTCCTCACCTGTCATTTCTTTATCTTTCATTTCTACCTTCAGCTGTCATACCAACACCTTAAATGGTTTCGTTTTTTGTTGGGCTTCTACCTTCAATCTGCAGGCACTAAAAGCAATATTTGCAAGAGCTTTCAGAGGGTGAAACCAGAAAAAAAAAAACACAATTTTTACTCAAAGGAACTGCAGCTACTGAAGGCATTTAATAGGTGTTTAAAGATCTTTTTCTATGTGGTCACAGCTATTGCTGCACATCAGATAAAACGTCTGTGATGTTTCAGCCATAAACTGTACTTCTGGACCCCCTTTGTGTTTGCCCTAAAGGAAATCCTAATGAAGTCTCCAACTTCCAGAACCCAAATGATGAAAACTTCCATAATACTGACTCTAAATCGGACTCAGAAATTTGCTGGAATCACACTGGCAGTTTTTTTAGCTATTATACGGATTAGATTTTTTTGTCCTATAGATTAAAATAAAGGACACATTAAGGATTGCAGCTCAGCTGCATAAAGTAATACTTACTAAAACACACCAAACGTTGTTCCTCTCAATTTCCAGCACTCCTACAATTAAACACATACTTAACCTTTTCTCTGGAGTTAAAAAAAACCCTTACATTAAATGTACACAGTTGATGAATTTCTGTAAAGATAACAGCATTTCTGATTTTGTTCTCTCAGTACTATCTCTGCACTAATAGCTGCTTGAAACACTATCTTTATTACTCTGAACAAAAACATTTAAAAGAAAACACATTTTAAAGTTAGAAACCCTAATGCAAATACCTACTGTACATTCAGTTATTAATATACCATCCAGAAAGTGAAATAGTTCTAGTCCTTTCATTGGTGCCAAGTCTCCTACAGGAGTCAGACACATTACTACACTGAAGGGCCCTTTAGAGAAATTTATGGGTTTTGATGCCTCATCTTTTGAGTCAGGTCATAGTTCTGTCTTTTTTTTCTTGCTAGTGAAGTGAAGGTTCAACTTCATGCCTGAAGTATTTCAGTACTGTCATCAACATCTAGTATATACAGTGATGGCAACTTGAATTAGAAATTCCTTCTATGGCATACAACCACATACTGCAAGAGCATAATTAGAACAGACTATTCATGTTTGGGAAGCCGTATACTAGCTCCACATTTCCACCTCTGAATTAAGCCATGTGGGAGTTTTTCATCCAAGGTTTTCCTGCTAATACAAACTCATGCTATTTGTCTGTGCCTGTGACCTTAATACTGCCTTAATCACAATTTTTGGAGGCTTCTATCAAATTGATGAGTACATCTGCTCAAAAAAAATTCCTTTTCTAACTCAGAATCTAAAGAGAATGTAAAGAACACAGCGGAAAATACATTGTTATCATCACAGAGACTCAAAAGAGTAAAACTTGAAAATATCAGATGTTTCTTGAGTTATAATACTGCGTAAAGGACATAGGGATAAAACAGTACAGAATTACCTGGATATTCAGAGGGTGACAACACCAACAACCACAAAAGCAGCCCTCAAAGTAACAGCTGAGAGCACCAGTTCAGATATCTACAGAAAAGATACTGAAGAGAAGGTCTAAATATATAACCAATGTTTTTTGCACTGATATATAAGGTCTATTTGTAGCTTGCATGAACACTTCAATAGAAAAGTAAAATGCAATGAACTATATAGCATAAAACTAGAATTTCAGTTTTCTCAAACTGAAAACCCCCAAAAAGGCAATTCCTTCCTGTGCTATCTGAATAGGACCAGACAGAACTCTTACACATGCAATATTCAGAAGAGAATTGTAGAAAAAACATGTAAGTATGAAATCCTCTTTGCAACTAGACAAACTCTCACCATTGGTACAATTAGCTTATGCACCCCTCCACAATTCCATCTGAATTCTGTCTCAGATGTAAAAATGCTGTTAGGATACTGTAAGAATTATCACAGCCCTGAAATTCCCCCCAGAAACTGCCACCTACTGGTCCGTGAGTAAGAAACAAAAATGAGATTTCATGTAAAATACAAATCTAACAGCCAGCAGCCACAGAGATGATCCTGTGGCCTCCTCATACATGCTAATGCAGATTCATCCTCCGTTGCACTGAATAACATTACTTTGACCCCAGGGTGATCCTGTTCACCTAAATAAGCCAGCAGAAAACAATTGCTACCAGAAAAGCAGATTCTTCTCTGCAAAGAATAAAAAGAGAAAAAAATAGGGATAGGAAATTGGAACTTTATGAGTGGCAACAAGCCATTAGATCTGTTTAACTTAAGAGACTAGATTATGAGAAAAATAAAGTTTGACATTATATAATGATACCTGACTTAAAACAGAAGCTGTATATTTGATTCTCTTTAGCATGCTCAGAAAACATAGACAACAATATCAACACAATCTCAGCATTATAAGCCTTAAATTCTCAAAAGCATTTTCTCCTACTAATGTACAACAGGGGACCTGAAAACCTTTATAGAGCTTTAAATATGAATTGCTGCTAAACGTATAGACACTATTTTGAGAAGAAAATTTGAAAATATTAAAGGCCATTGGTAAATGCATTGGGTGTACAGCTAAAGGATATTAACTTCTAAAGGATATCAGCTTCTCATTTATAAGACACAGGTGCCTACTTGTGCAGCTAAAAATAATAGCTAAATTAGAGTTAAGGCAAAATCACCAAGAAGATAGCACTAGTAAAATCAAACTTCACCTGTGTCAATATATCAGCTAGAAAAATCCAATGACAGACTAACATAATATTCAAATACATTTGGCTGGGTAAAGAAACAAAGAGGTTATCCTTTTCTTGTTTCCTCTCATTACTTATATTCCAGTAGCTTACTTCTGACACAAAATTCATGATGAATGAATTTAATGAGTAAAAATATTTTCAGAAGTAATAAAAACAGGATTTGTAGTATTAGGAGCAATATTTATAGCTCGAAATCTCCAGTTTAAAATCTTTCTGAAATAATTTATGAACGACAGGAAAACAAAGCTCTTATTGTAAAGAAACAGAAAAGGATTGTTTCAAAGACATAAAATTTAAGACAGTCTAAAGCATCACTGAGCAGCTGATATAGCTGAGTAAGAATAGTCTCTGCACAGGTGTTAGCATGTTCTGACTAAGCTCCCAGCCACAGCTTTGGCACATAGAGCCTGTCATGCTGCCACTGAGCCTGTCTACTCATACAGATTACCAGATGGTGGTTAGAAGCTTAACTGGGTGTATCCTGACAGAAATGGAAATAAACTACCCAAAGATTGTAAAGATCTCCTTGCTGTGATTCCCAGACCAAAAATCAGTTAACTTAGCACCAAGGTTACAAATGTATGCAAGTATATTAGTTTGGCTGTGGTTTTAGAAGAATACAGGAGTTACGGAATACAATACAGGATGTATCCAATTAACGTTGGATACAATTTAACAATTACTACAATTAACATTAAATGTGTTCCAAATATCACCAGTTTTCCCCTCGCATTTTTATGTTTACACAGTATCCAAAACACTTAATTACTACAAAATAAACTGTGTTCCATTAAAATTAAATAAAGCTTTCTAAACAAACAATGCTGCCAACAAAGCCCTTTCAGCTTCTAGTCACTGATATTTCCAAGACTATTTAAGCCTGCGTGGATTTCTGAGATCAAAGCAAGTCTACACATATTGATTGTCGAAAGCTTTGGCAACAGCCAAATAGTGGCTTTGAACTGCTAGTTTGCAAAAGAGAAGACAACCTGGAAAGGCAAAAGCTGAACAAGGAAACTTCAGACAAGAACAGAACAGGAGCAGTAGAAGAAAATGGTATCAAAGATTTATATCCAAGAACTCAAGTGAACATCTGACAAGACAAAGGGGAATTGATTTTTTAGATGAGATATTAGGAAGTTCTTTACTACAATGAGACACTGACACAGGTTGACCAGAGAAGCTGCAGCTGTCCCATAACTGGCAGTGTTCAAAGCCAGTTTGAACAGTGCTTGGAGCACCCTGCTCTAGTGGAAGGTCCCTTCCAACCCAAAACAGTCTGGGACTCTATGACCTCTTTCAAATTACTATTAAGTTTGGACAAAACCAATCACATAACACTGTCTCTCAAAAATTCCAAGTACAGTATACTCAAAGTGAGAATTTATTCTTTTTAGGAATATTTAAAATATCTCCTATTCCATCTCTATTACTATGTTTCTTGTTTGTAACAATGCAGAATGAAGGATGGTATCCTCACAAAGTATTCCTGTTATCGATCAGACACGCGTAATTGAGATATTCTCCATAATTATTACATTAGCTGGATATGTGCAGCTCTAATTATTTTATCTGACAGGATCAAACCAAGACAGGTAAACCATATAGCATATCAACAGTTTTCGCATGAAGAGTGGAAAAAATAGATTACTAATTTCTTTACTATTACCAACATCCTTTTATGGCCATTTTCTTAGGCTATGGGTGTGAAAAATGTACGTATGAACAGCTGAGACATCACAGCTATATGCATTGTTCCTACATTAGCTACAAGAGCTAAATAGTCTAAACAAAAATAAAGAAGTAATAATCAGTATAGCACAGAAGTGTGGAAATGTAATGCACACAGAATTCTCACATTAACAAGTACAACTGGTACACATGACTAATTTTTTTTTAAACATCATGTATAGTGTTTATTTGTTCTTTTACTTTTCACCCTTTAAAAATTTGTGACAGATTTAAATCACAGCCAACAATCGCGGGTTCTGCTGTACTGCTTCAAGACAGCAATTTCTTTACAGGTGCTACAGGAAAATCGGGGAGGGTCTGAAGCATCCCTGCAAAAATAAAAACAGTTTCAGGTATGCAGTAAATTAAATGTCTGATCAACAGATCAGCTTTGAATGATTTACAATATATAGTGCATCATTTGAATGGTATATACACAAGATGATAAAAACTTGTAAGCAAATACAGAAAAATGTTGCCAAGTATACTAGAGACACGTAATGATTATATGGGTAATTTGCTATCACTTCAGCATGGTTCACCCTGTGTTTTGAGTAGCAGAATTCTACACTTGACTTTCAAAGTTCTGCGAAGAGCTTTTTAATTCAGCACCTTAGTTGAAGGAATTCAGGATATTTGCAAAGAGAATAGAAGTAGGAAAGAGAAGGGCAGTTGGTAGGGAGAAGAAAGGAGGGCTGAAAGGAAGCAGGAACATAAAGCATTCTTTTAGATAAGATGTGATAAGAGTGCAAAAAGGGCATTGTGATTTTTCTTAAAAAAATAAAAAAGCTCTGAGAGATCATTGCCAAACTCCACAGTAAGACATTAGACTGCACTTACAGAAAGCCAAATACTTTTGCAAGATCAAAATCAGTCTTATAATGTGTCCACAAAATTGGTGTCTACTTAGCACATGCTATTTAGTAGGTGTGCTTTACACTAGCATTACATTCAGCACACAGACTCAATCCACATTTATTGTCTAAACACCACTGAGTGATAATATTTCTAGTCCCGTGGCATAAAAGAAACCTACTTGTAAATATATCATTTCAGGTTACTTTCCAGCAGAAATTTTTTACCAAGGAACCTTTCCTCAGAAAAGCAAAACCATTACTTGGAAAGAGTAAAGGTGTTACCATTTCACAAGTGTTAAGTGATCTGTATGGGTGTTAAGGACAAAGAAAGTACAAATGGAGGTGGAGGGCAGCAACATCAAAGTATCTCAGACAGAGACAAACAATAGCTCCTCTCCATCCCCATCATGTTTTTCCTGAGGACGGAGATTATAAATTTACAGTATCCTGTCAGATTATCAGTCTCCCTGCTGACAGAGTTCACTGTGGTTATTGCATGTAAGAGAAGATCAACACATCCATGATTATACAACTAGTTTTAATCATGATCAAACCTGTCAGACCTAGAATTGAGCTAGAAATCCAATTATGAAAAGTCCTCTGACCCATTAACATTATCTTCATAATACATGTCACTCCACTGAAAAATAATTAAATTTTCTGAAGGAAACTGTCTGCTTATTAATTCATAAACTGTCTGGAATATAGCCTTAGCATTTATTTAATTTCACTGTATGCAAAGAAAAACAATTAAAAGACTACTTTCTACTCCCAGAAGTACTGCTTGAATATGCAAGACAAACAACCCTGGACATGATGAGCAGTGCATGTTCCTGACAAAGTACTTATGGTATGTTACAGAGATTTGTTACCATGAAAATTAAATGCTAATGTCGAATTTCATTTTCCTTAAAGTGATGTTTACATATGCAAAGGCTTTGTTTAAATATTAGAAAGAAAGACTGAAACACCAAAATCCGTAACTCAGTATAAAATAGGTAATTTAAAATATAAACACTGCAGTTGGTTAGCACCTGAGCCCTTCCTTCCAGATTTCAGGGGTCTGTGTACTTATTTCATATTTCAGTCATTTCAGTAATTTGAAAAGGGATCTAGTTTTATCCATGAATAACTTAAGTTGAACTACATTAAAATGGAAAACCAAAACAATTAATATTGTTAACTTTGGCCTCATTTCATTTACCCTCTTTTTCCTGCGTACAGCATACAATAGGTCACACACTACCCTTTTAACCACATCCCTGAACAACAATGTAAGTTAAAAGCTGGATTTTACATTGAAAATGCTTCTTCTGGAAGACTTTAACAATACAGTGGTGATTAGTTCCCCCAGCTCAAATACATTAACCATTCTGAATATTTTTACTTACAATTCCATACCAATTACAATTAATACTTTTATATCCGTTTCATTGATATCCCCAAATACCAATGGAGATTATTGTTTTGTTGTATTTGAAACTAGAACTATATATATGGGTTCAAAAATTACTATATAAGACTTCCCACCTCTTGCATTATAAATGCTTATTATTGAAAGACCTTAAAAAAATAATTATAATTGGAAATAGACTTCTGTGGAATTTTGATGTTTCCTCTCACACACATACACAAAAATCCCTTCTTAAAAACAATCAACCTTTCCAAGTGTAATGAAGTTCACATCAATGACATTGTAACCAAGGTACCTAACCAAGAGAATATTGCTACTTCTTGTGCAGCGCATTCTAGTGCTACTTAATGATTGCTCTTCCCTGCAAAAGACAGACAGACCTCAGCAAAAGTTAAACATTCTATTCATCACAACTGCACGGTCAGAGAGAATTTATACTGGCAGGATCCTATGAGGTGGCATTTCCCCTCATACGTGTCAAGAAGTGTGCTGTAAGCACTGTACATTTGTTAGTGAAGGAACAAGCACAACTAAACCATTCTCCTCCTTCATCCCGACAAAATTCCTCACTGTTGTCCAAAAGAAAGTCTTGACACTTAAATGGGAAACAAAGCATTATTCTAGAGTTAATGAAATTACTCAATTATAGCCTCAAAAGCCAAACAACGTTGACATAACTGATAGTTGTACAGGCATCATTCTGCCACCTGCTGTGTGCTTCGAATGGAGGTTCTTGTTATGTTGTCAAGCTGCCTTTCAAATCATGCAAAGTCAAATCCAATCATAAAATTCAAGGTGAATGAGGGAAATGATTGCAAGAGCTCCTGTGAGATAAAAGAAACCCTTATGCACAACATTTCCAACTCTCCCCGTTTGACAGAGCTGTCTGTCCTGAAGAAGATAGCAACGCCAACAGCTATCAGTATAAATAAAGAAAAACAGGTATTTTAAAGTCTTTGTATTTTTTGATATTTATATAAATTCTTTGTAGAAACTCCTTTTTACATTTTCACAGCCATATTAGAAAGGCTTTAAATTAATTTCAGTGGGTCCTTTTTTCCAGGAAACAGAAGCATTAGCATATAAGAAGTAATCATTTTACTACCATCAGTTTTTGCAAATGAGTGAGGTTCACAGTCTTGCGGAAGACAGGCTATTATTTCAAAATCCGTCACCAGTTACACTCAACTACAGAAAAATATATGAATATGCAAAGCATATCTACAATTAGAATTAGCATTAAATGCATTTTACTTTCCAACAAATCCAAGTGAATTTGTTTCAGTCTTGGGGGCTTGTTATTGTATTCTTAGCAGCATATAATGACTCTAAATAAGCAACACTCTTTAGCACAAAGAAACCCTTTGGTAACTGTATCAAGTACCAATAGCTTTAGATATTAAACAATCTATTTCTAGAAATGTATGGCTTTGGGTGTCTTGATTTAACAATGCTGCAATGATGGATGGAAAATTATATCTTATATAATTTCTTCTTGCAGATGTATGATTATTTTTTTTCCAGGTCTATTTGTGGCTGACATTCTTAACCATTTTCCTATTTTCTCCATGTATGTCTGACATATTTAAAAACACATGTTTAGGCAAAGCCAGAACTAAAGCGATCATCACATTAGCACATACACAATATTACACACAAAGGAAAAGCATGGATATCATCTAAAAAGAAGTTTTGTCATTTTATCATTTTCAAGTCTACTGTAGAAGTTTTTTCAAAACGCCAAACTACTGCCTAACAAAGTGTGTAATTCTTTTAAAATAAATTCCATCCAAATCAACAAGCACTTTGTAGCTTACATCCAGTTAATCTTGGACCATATTCCTAACATTTCAATCACAGAACATTAATGCCATAAGAGGCATCACATTCTAAAGATACATATTCTTTGACACTTAATATCCACTAGTACTACAATAACACCAGCTCCCACTGTGAATGTGGGCAAAGTCCCACTGAACAATCAGCAGAAAATGCTGTGCTTGTTCTAGAGCTACAGTCATGCTCACCAGTTCACAAACACATATATGATGGCTGGCATATCTTTAGAATGCTTTCCCATCCCCTGACACTATTGCAAGTCTTTCCCTTTCCCCAAGCCATCAAGTCTAATGGGAATTATAAAAACTTACTTTGATATTGCTTTTCCTTAATAGAAAGTTACAAGTGGCCTGCTATTTTAGGGCAAGGCAGGAAGCTTCTTCCCTTAAGTACAATTTTTTTGGGGAAAATCAGCCTAATAATGACAGCTAAATAGTTGAAAAAATCTTCTGCTGGTCAATCAGTACATCCCCTTTCCCACGCTGACACTGCATCTATGTTCTTCCTTTAGAGAAATCCTATTCCAGTAACACAAACTCCCTAGGTAAACCATTCCAGTGCTTCACTGTATACTTACATACCTTGTTGAACATGTAAAATTAAATTAGTCTTATTGGATATCTACTTTATTACTTCAGGTTCTAACAGATGATTTTGCTGTTTTTCAGTTTTGATTGTTTGGCATTTGTTTGTGTTTTGTTGTGGGGTTTCTTCCAGCAGAATTATTTTATATTTTAAGGGTGTATCCTGTTTCCCCTTAGCGTTCTTTTCTGTTGGCTATGTAATTTGACTTTTCACCTTTTCCTTGACAGTGTCCAAAAAACACTATTAAATATATTCCAGCTGAAATCAAAGACAGACAGTTGTATTTCACTAACTTCTGATCATTCTCTATTGTAGATGCTCCACCTGTCACGTAAGGAGCTGTGAACAAACTGACAACAATACTGCAGATGGAGCTACATGCCAACTGAACAAAGCAAGAGGAATATTCCACATCCTCTACAAATTATTCCTGGATTCACTGCAGTATGGTGTTCATAAAATCACAGACTGGTTTGGGTTGGAAGGGACCTTAAAGGTTATGCAATTCCAACCCCCTGCCACAGGCAGGGACGCCTTCCACTAGACAAGGTTGCTCCAAGCCCTGTCCAACCTGGTGTTGAACACAGCCAGGGACAAAGCAGCCACAACTTCTCTGGGCAACCTGTGCCAGCAATTTTTCCTTCAGGAAGAAGTCTGAGGGACAACACAGGCAAGGCAGAAGGTCCTGCATATGCCCAGCAGAGCCAGTGCTTTGTCTCATTCTCAGCTCCCAACCAAATGTTTACCGTTAGACAGCCTGTGCCAGTGCCTCACTATTCACAGTAAAAAGCTGATTGCGAACATGACACTCCAACGTGGGGCCTGTAACAATTCCTACACTAGAGACAAATGCCCAAATTGTTGCACAGCTGCTTAGATAACAAGTTGAGAAACACACAATGACTCCTTGAGCTTGTACAACATTGGCCATACAACCATTGGCCAGTAGACTTAAGATGTTCTGCACCTACACAGAAAGGAAAACAAACACTTTGGCTTTATAAAGAAGAAGAGATTTGTTTTGCCACTGAAGGAACAGTCCTCTGTAATAAACTATTAATTGAAGACCTGCTCTGTCTTCAAAAGGGTATCTGCTTTGCAGAAGTACTCCATGCAGCTTCTTCCACCACTTCTAAAACCCCAGCAACCTCATCAAATGTAACCCTTCTTTAGATTAATCTAGTCTGCTACAGGATACAGCATGACCAACAATCTCTGTTAACAGTCAACAAGGTGAGGAGTCACAGTGAAATTATTATAGTACATGAAGTTATTAATAACACCAAGTGCTACATTCAGTTACAGTCTCAAAGTGGTATACTGATCAACCAACTTTTAATTTATACCCACCTTGATGGTGGGAATTTAACTTAACACATGCTGTTAAAATTAATTTCATTATTCTAAATTATGCAATTGAATATTGCAACTCTAAGGTACAAAGTTAATACTGGTACTGATATGCCTGGATTTTGAGTACCTACTTCTGACTGCCATTAACAGGAATGGCAAATGTAAAATTCTGTACTGTTTTACTGGTAGCAATTCTTATTGTGTCGACCTGATTCTTGTCATCACAGCATCACCACATCATAACAACACAGTATCCTCCTGATTGTATTTTATGTCATAAATAACCAACCTTTCAAAGTCACATCTATGTTCATACAATAGAGATGTACTGAATAACTACACATATAACTTAGCCTGTGCCAGTGTTCAGATATTCTGCAAAATTGTTATTGTTGACTCATATTAAGCTTGGTTTATGCAATAAAACCTAGAACCTACTCTAAATAAAGCTCCTTGGCCAACTCTTTATCTCCTGTTCTCATTTATTTTTTTTTTAGGTAGAGTTTTGTACTTTCTCTTATATTGCATGTTATTTCTTTAGATCAGTTCTCCAATAGGTCAAGTTTAAAGTTGTATTCCTTTCCTCAATTACTGTTCCACACCCACCAAACACAGTTTACTTGGGCAGCAAGTGTAGTCAGCATATTTTCTGCTCCATTTTCTGGACCATTAATGACAACATAGCCCAGCAAGAACCTATGCAGTATATCCGCATGTTTCCAATCTGGTTTCCATTCATTTAGGAAAGTTTCTGTCAGGTCACATCTCCACAGCTGCTTATAGAAATGATCTGTGAAACAGTGTCCAAAGCCTTTCTGAAAACATATGATCTCTCTTCTCTAAGATAAAGTTAACAACATGAATTCTCTCATATCCAGGAGATCTCTTAACCTGTTACAGATGCAATTCAGACTGGACTGAAACATTTGTTCCTAGAAAATCCATTTTGTGGTACTACTTTTCCTGGTTTCTTCCAGATAGTCAGCAAAATTCCACTTACTCATTACAAATTTCCTTGGGAACTTAAGCTATACTGTCTACTCAATAATTTCTTAGTTTTTTCATTTTATCTCATTTAAAACACACACACTGTATTTTCCTCTCCCTTCTCTAGACTGCAGTCTTGTATCTTTGTAACTGGTATTAATTTTCTTTGCTATCTGTCTTGAGATTCATATAACAGTGAAGGACCATAGAAATAAGTATTACCAGTATTACCTGTCAGTAAGACTGTTTTCTTAGCAGACTTACTACAAACACAAAATGATTGCCTATTTCATTTATGGCTCTTCCTAACTATTTTGGGACCTCATTTTTCCACTGCTGAACCAACACGTGCTAATTTATATTCAAATTCAATAATCTGATTAAGTAATCATTTGGGTTTAGCTTCCTTTCTATTTGAGAGCACAGAAACAGTAGTTCTTCTAAATTTTGCACACCTTCTTTCACGGAACTCAGGAAAAATTTGGCATTTATGGATGTATGTATGTGATACTTCTACCTAAATTCCTATTAATTACAAAAGCTATGTTTGTATGATCACTGGATTTTACTTTCTATTATTATTCCACTGGCCATTAATTTCAAAATCTGTTCCACAGAACAGGTAATGCCTTCACAAGAGAAATATATAAAGTACCTTTTCATAAAGTTTTACACAAAATAAAACTGCAGAAAATTAAGCTGCACTGTAATAGACTGTATATGGAAATAGAATTTACTAAACATGAAGAAGCTGCAATTGTCCTGCTAATAACTAGTGAATGCAAACATAGAATGTACTCTGTGAGGAACTCAAAAGAACAAAAATCACAGAATCAGGCTGGTTTGGGTTGGAAGGGACCTTAAAGCTCCTCCAGTTCCAACCCCCTGCCATGGGCAGGGACACCTTACACTAGAGGAGTTTGCTCCAAGCCTCATCCAACTTGGCTTTTAAAATACATTAAGTTCATTTCATTAGAATAATAAAATTCACATTATCAAAGATTCTCTACAATTTTAATGATGTGTAAGATTTTGATTTAAATGTTTAAAACAATACTCTATGCTTATTCTTAATCTAAGAATATTTATGCTATTACTGCTGGTTTATTAAGGGCTAGATATATAAACAATTTAGCCAACTTACCTGTTACTGTAGAATTTAACTGGATCTTATAACAAAGATTTTAAAGTCAGGAGAATACATTGTCTCAGAAAAAAATTACAGTTGCTTTTTTACTGTTTCAGTGATAAACTTCATATCAAAGGGACCTTAGGTTTTAAATTACATGTCAGTTTTTACAAGCTACTACAATAACAATAACACAATATATGTCTGTCCTTGAAGTAAATGTTCTAGCTCAGCTATGAGTCATATTTGCATCTACTTAAAAGTACAAGCATTTGTTAGGTCACTATTTAGCTACTTTAAATCATTTTCATCACCATCGTTCACTCCTATGCAACAGTAAACACATTTATAGTTTTGTCTCAAGTACACAATTTCATGACAACATATTTGCTTTTTACTGAATGTGATGTAATCAAAATGCTTCAACTTAAAAATTGGATAAACTGTCCACCCAGAAATTTTGTAAGCTTTAACTGTTCAGTTACATTTACTGAAGAGCCAAACACAATACTTGTCAATGAATTTTACCTAGATCTCCCATTTATTATAAATGCAGTGTCTGAACACAGAATTTTTCATTACATGTATTTCTTTTATATATATCTCACTTGAACTCCATGGAACTCACGAATTTATGCTCCGAGTCTTATTTACTTTGTGGTATAAAAAGAATTTAAATAACATGTAATTTTAATCTGAATATGTGTAAATCAGTTTTACACAGACACCCCAAAACATTCAAAATGTTATTTTCATTACTGTAAATGAGAGCAGTACTATCATTTATAGTACACTCTTCAATAAAGACATTGCATTTTGAACCATTCTAAGAAAGTCTCTAAGTCACATAATACATGGAAGAATATAAAAGATCACACAAGTTTGATTTCAAGTATCACATAAAATGGTCTAAGGAAAGCAAGGCATCCATTTATACCTTATCCTTTTGACTGGAAAAATTACTCAGACAACTAAACTGTTGAGTAAGAACACACTTTTTTAATGAAATAACTTAGATTTGAATTGTAGTTCAATAAATCCAAGTCAGAGAACAGACTTTTGTGAGTATCTTTGTTTTAAATACACTTTAACTCACACCTTCACCCTCTACAGACTCATTATTTCCTCTGCTGTTTATTTCTAACAGCCTAAGAAATAAGACAATTCATATGCATATCTAAGGTAGTATCCTTTGCTAGGGTCAGGAACATATTTAGACATAACAGATCCAAGAAATGTAAAGTGAAAAAAAAAGGTATTGGTCCATTGTTGAAATGATGTTAGTCTCATACTTGAAGTTTTAAATTATTGCTTAGTCATGGTAAAATCCAGTACATTCAAACATGCCCATATTTTCTGATGTCTTATTTCTGGAGCTACTCCAGTTTTCTAATCCATTGATTAAATAAAGACATCAGTGCCTCTGGTAGGACTCATCTGGGAAACATAAGACCTGCAGAAACACAGATGCTTGCCAGAACCAGTCAACTAACAGTGCTCATGAATTTCAAAGAACAAGGAAGAGCCAGACAGGAGTACTACCTCTGCAGAGTTTATATATTCTGGGGGTGAAGCACAACTCCACTGAAGTTCACTATAAAATCCTGATGACTTCAGTAGAAACAGGAACAAAAAAATAAGATTTCATAAGCCAATAAATATTCATCTGTTCACAGGTCAAAATGAAAAGAAGAGATACACCCAAGAGTTGAAGATGGAAGCTTCTATACACTGAATGAAAACCAGGGAAAGTGGAGACAGACTGACTGGCAGGTGCCCCAGTAATACTCAGATACTAATAGGTGGGGAGATCATACAAATAATTATTTCCCATATGTGGTGAGACGTGTTTCAGACAGCAATGGATTTTATTTTCTTTTTTTAATTATTATTTTATTTGGAGGCTCAGGAGGATGAAAAGGGATGAGAACAGAAATAAAGCGGTATGCTTGTCAGAGAAGAGGTGCATTGCCTGTTTCAGAAGAAATGCCCTTACAAACCCAGACAGAAGCATGCAGAAAAACCCCACCACGGAGATTTTCTTGTGGAAACAGGGAAAGGAAAGACTAAAGTTTTAGTCAACTACATCATTGTAAACACAATTCAAACTCTAATTGTGATTCTCAAACAAAATTAGGCCAGCGTAAGGGCTTAAGAAGTTTTAGGTATTAGAATGTTTACCTTGATTTGGAAATACAAAAAGTAATTAGATAGTCCCAAAATGCAACTCCAAGAAACAAACCAAGTGAAATAAAGTAAACATATTCCTTCCAAAAGTAACAAAATATTCCAATCAAGAAATCATTATGGTTTACACAACTTCCAAACAGGAACATCAACAAGTATAGGAACTTTCATTGACTATGAAGAAATGACCAACTTTTTGCTCTGTCTCCCAAATGTTATACCTTTGAGACCAAGCTGAAACAGGCTGAAATGCTTGAAAAGTTTGCAAGCCCTATAGAATACAGCAGGATTTCTCCAGCTATAATAGAAACACAACAGAGCAACAAGCATTTATAGCCAGTGCTCTTCCTCTGCAGGGTGATAACAGATGACCCTCAAAAAATAGCTTGCTAGCTTCAACTCATCAGTGCTTCTATTATTCCCTGAAAAAATAACTGCAACAGAAACTCATACTAAAAATAAGTAACTTGTTACCTACCTGTCCTATTTACTTTTACTAAGTAAGACTTTATTTAGCCATGCTGGACAAATGTCTTTCACCACAGCTTTGTAAAATTTTAAGTGTATTTTGAATTAAGATAGTAAGCAACTAGAATGTTGCATACCTTTGGATCTCTCTTGCTTGTCTTCTCTGCATCTTTGACCGGATCAGATGCAAAGCTTTCAACATCAGGGATTTTTTGCTGCCTGGCTTTCTGAAGTGCTTTCTGGGTGGGACCCTCGAGCCACTTCTTCCCTGAACATTCATGGCCTACTACAAAATAAAAACAACATAAAATGACTAATTATAATATAATAATGTAATAAAATAATAATAAAACTAATAAAAACATAATAATAATTACATACAAATAACAATAGTAAATAACTAAAATAATAATATATAATATAATAAAACCAATATATCAGAACGCATTTTTTACTTACTCTTCTGAAAGACTTCTCATTACTTAATATTAGTTAGACATGCCAAATTCTAAAAGAAACACCACTTTGAAAAGATACTCAGTTTACAGTTCCATCCATATAAATACGCACTCTATTATTTCAGCTCACTAACGGTTCCCTAGATTTCACTCCCAAAATGTAGCAATGATTTTAAATCTTGCACTACAGGAGAGTCACAGCAAAATGAATATAATTCTTCATTTCGCTGGAAGGAAGGAATACCAACCAGGGAGACCTTGACATGCTTGTGAAATGGGCTGATGCCAACCTGATGAAGTTTAACCATACCAGTGCAAGGTTGTACACCTGGGTCGGAGCAATCCCAGGCACAGCTACAGGTTGGGCAGAGAAGAGATTCAGAGCAGCCACACAGAGAAGGACTTGGGGGTGCTGGTCGATGAGAAAGTGAACATGAGCCTGCAGTGTGTGCTTGCAGCCCAGAAAGCCAACCGCACCCTGGGGTGCATCACAAGGAGTGTGACCAGCAGGTCGAGAGAGGTGATCCTGCCCCTCTACTCTGCTCTTGTGAAACCCCACTTGGAGTATTGTGTGCAGTTCTGGGGTCCTCAACATGAAAAGGATGTGCAACTGTTGGAACAAGTCCAGAGGAGGACTACGAGGATGATCATGGGACTGGAGCAACTCCCGTATGAAGATAGGATGAGAAAGTTGGGGCTGTTGAGTCTGGAGAAGAGAAGGCTGCATGGAGACCTCATAGAAGCCTTCCAGTATTTGAAGTGGGCCTATAGGGATGCTGGGGAGGGACTCTTCATTAGGGACTGTAGTGATAGGACAAAGGGTAACAGGTTAAAACTTAAACAGGGGAAGTTTAGATTGGATATGAGGAAGAAATTCTTTACCGTGAGGGTGGCGAGGCACTGGAATGGGTTGCCCAGGGAAGTTGTGAATGCTCCATCCCTGGTGGTGCTCAAGGCCAGGTGGGACAGAGCCTTGGTTTAGTGTGAGGTGCCTCTGCCCTCGGCAGGGGGTTTGGAACTAGATGATCTTAGGGTCCTTTCCAACCCTAACTATTTTATGATTCTGTGATTTCCCTCAAAGCCAGAAGAAACATCTCATTGCATCCTAATATCTACCACCAATGCATTATTCTGATTTCCCTGCTTTTGCTTCCCTGTACTTTCTCCCAACTCGCTTTTCAAACAAGAAATTCCTTATGAATCATGTTGCAATGCTCTGGAGTATGTACTTAGGTTTACAGAAAAAGAACAGAATACTCAACTCCAACAGGATTTAGGCACTTACATCCCTCCAGTTCTTTGAAAAAAATTCTCAAGATTGAAAAACTCTACAGCTAAACCCCAGATTGAAACAAATGTTCTTCACACTATGCATTTTGCTCTTGTAAAACAGTTTTATTGAAACCTTGACACCAAAATGCAAACTTTCTGACTTAAAGGGGGGGAAAAAAGCCCCCAAACACGCTCTCCATTCTTGAGGCAAAAAAAGCAGATCAAGCAAACATGAAGCCTTTCTGTATACCCAACCTGAGTAAAACTAACTGATGAGAACTGTGCCTAACAAAATGGTCCAATAAAATGCCTGTATTCTCACTGCTTTAAAAGTTAGAGCTGATGTCACATATTGCAAATAACAGCTTCCTCTGACAAATGTTATATAGCAAATTTGGTGTTTATGTCAAACACTTTCTTCTCAGTAACTGCTACCCACTAGCACGTGGCTCACAGATTGGGTTTGTTGGTGCTTTTGAATTACATACTTATAAACCAACAGAGTTATGACAGTTGAAGGGCTTAAAAAGTCGGCAACCATTAGAAAAAAAGAAAGAACAAATCCCAAAGAACTGTTACAATTGCACTAAGAAGTCAACAGCTTGTGTCTATATATTTTAGACTCTGATTGCATTGTAGATGGAATGGGGACAAACAGGCTTAAATACTTTAACTGGTGCATTTTAAATTTCTTTTTGCATGACCTTCTAACAGCAATTACATCAGATCAAGGGAAGGAAAAGCACAGTTAACAGTCTTAACAATGAGTTAAATCAATCATGAGTAAAGAAACTTATTGAGTTCAACTTTTGAAAATAATTAGGTAATAAATAAGCAGCTGTTGTTTTCAGGAAATACAAGAAATTTTCTGAGCAAGTAAAAGTTTTAGAACATGTTTTTAGAGCCAAATGTTACAGCAGCGCCCACTCAGGTGAACAAGCCACAATCAACACTGCTTAATTCTTTCATCAGACAAAAGAGATCTTTTTTCAGGGCACCACTTGACACTGTGTCTTGATCCACAAGTAAGGGCACAAGGGTTCTGTTAATATACACCAATAACCTAAATAAAAATCAGTTATTTCTTTTTGATAATTAGATCCCTCTATGTATGACCTTGCTACCACATCAAGGAGAACCTAAACCAAAACCAGTTCTTAATGGAAATCACCTTACATAAGGCATCCAATCGTTTTTAAAAATAATCTGAACTCAAAACACAACTATTCTTTCAGAGATGGACTCTGTGTGCAGCAGGGACAGAGAAGCAGTCTACAAGATGACCAAGTCCTAATCATAACTGTTAACTAATTCCTCTCCAACTATTAAGCATCATTCATATCAACTTTAAACATCAAGGTAAGTAAATAGGAAATAAAAACTTCAAGTTCTAAAAAATTTTAAGACCCCTGAAGAAAAAGTTTCTCTAAGGAACAGCAAAGAAACCCTGGTAAATAAATTACATACTCTGTGCTGTGAATGCTATCCCTCTTCAATTTGAAATGCATGAGGCAGAAAGCTGCTAAGTCAAATGCCTAGGTAGTTAAGTACTGAATAGTTGTCCAAAAATTAACATGAACTACTATTAATTTTTCCATCTAGTTATCAGATACAGATTTACAATGCAAACTCACTGTAAATACTGTAAAGCTTCTCTTTGTTCTTAAATATGCACTCAAAACATACGACTAGAAACAAACCAACAGAAAACACCCAAGCAAAAACTGAACTCAAAGGACTAGATGGACAAGATCTACTTGCCACTATTCAAAACCTCAAACAATTCAGCAAATCCAAATCTAAAAGCCACTCTCAGTGTCCTCTAGCCAAAGCCAGCTTTCCAGGTGTTCTGCAGTCAAGTCAGATTGTGGGACAGAAGCAACATCAGGAGCACTGAATGGCATTTTCCTGCTGCCTGGCAGAGCCATTCTCATTCCTTCATGGAATGCACTGCAGTGAAAACAGACAGCTGGCCAGAAAAGGCATCCTGCCTTGGCAGTTGGTAACTTGCCAGTCTGATTGTTCATTATCTTCTAACTAAAATGTACCACTGTATTAATGCATTAAAGTCAGCCCTGAAGAGATGGCAACTGAGTAAAACAGAACGGTGGGTCTCCTTGCAGCAGAGATTTCCAAGCCCAACAGTATTAAACTTAGTCTTTCTTAGTCCTACTAAACTTTAGTCCTTCTAAACTAAAAGCTTTAGAGAAAGATGCAGAAACATTTCTCCAGTATCTATGCACTGCTTCCTTCTGAAGACATGCTCAGGAATAAGAGGTCAAGAGTTAACTTTCAAGAGGCAGCAAAAAGTAACTGAGTAAGAGGCAGTATCACCCACTGAGACATGAGCATAACTTATAGAGGGCAATAAAAATTATGCAGCATTACAGGATGAAGCATTAGAAAGAAATTAACCAAAATACCCCTTAATTCATGATATACAAGGTATGCAGCAAATTAAGGCTTGCACAAGCAAGCTGATGGATGGCTGATGAGCTTAATTTGTGTTGGAGACTAGGTGACTTTTTTATATGTATTACTTCTTATGAAGTGCTCCCCTACTTGTCACCTTTTGGTATGATAAAGTACTCTCAAGATTTCTGGAGAATAAAAAAGTACTGCAAAGACGGAGAATAGTATTTAGAATCGCTCAAACAACAAACTTAAGTATTTGCAATACGAAAAAGAGAGGGGGCATCTATTCTGTGAAACAGCAGCATGGGTGAAGAAACCACACCATATAACCTCAAGCCAGAGTATGATGAAAAGTTGAATGTTATTTGCTCTAAACACAAAACAAAACCCCCCATGTTCTCTATCTCCCTATCTGAAGTGGAATGAAAATGAGCCCTGTGCTCATAAGAGGAGCAGAGGTTTATACTGTAGTTGTAACAAGATTTCAATACTACAGCAGAGTATATAAAGCATATACAGCCACAGAAACATATTTGGGGGACCTGAAAAATGCCTTGCTGAAGAGGCTCATACAAAAAAAGCCATCAGAATCCAAAACCAGAAATATACTGCGAACACTAAAGAGCCTTCCTGCCAGTATATAAGTATTTCACTGCATTAACACATCTCAAGTCTGTATTTGCAGAAGTTATTATTTAGTAGCCATTTGCCTGTATACAAAATAAACTCATAGCTTAGTTTATACTGGGTAAGACTGGGTTTATAGACTGGATAAGAACCATTCCAAGTTCTCCCAGAAAGCAGCTAGGCTTCATGTTTGGAAAATGAGTAGGGTGTACTCCAAAGGACTCCTCAGCTATGTAAGCTTCCCACTGCTGAAGGAAACCAAGACCTGAGCTAGAATGAGGGTGTCGTGATTTAAGCCACTATAACTCATGTAGTTTGCTCACTCACTCCCCCCTTTTTCTTCCCCCAAGCTCCCAGGAGAGAATCTCCTCCCAGGGAGGAGAATCGAAAGAATGCAACTCCCACAGGTTGAGATAAGAACAGTTCAGTAACTAAGGTATAACACAAACCACTGCTGCTACCACCAATAATAATAATGACTAGAGAAATACAAGGAAAGAGAACACAACTGCTCACCACCAATACCAAGCCCAACCCAGCTGTGAGCCCCCACCCTTCCAGGTCTCTGCCCTCTGTTTTTACCTCCTGGGCATGATATGCTGAGCATGGAATACCTCTTTGGTCAGTTTAGGTCAGGTGTCCTGTCTCTGCTTCCTCCCAACTTCCCCTCCTCCCTGGCAGAGCATGAGGCTTAGAAAGTCCTTGGCCAGCCTGAACATTCTAAGCCGTAACTGTTCCCAGGCCGAAAGTCAAACACACAGCGCTGCACCAGCTATAAAGGACGAGAAATATGACTGCTACTGCTGAACCCATGACAGAGGGGCATCTTTAGATCATCAGATCTCAGTCCAGGGCTTTATAACAGCTCATGACAATTTAGGAGACCAACTGCTTCAATCTAAATCAGATGGAATTTGAAGGACAAAATTCAACTGAATGTGCTATGCCCATAATAGGTGGGCAGCAGCAAAGATGGGGACAGCACTTGAAATGTCTGCATCAACAGTAAATAAATCATCTTAATAGAAAAGGAAATGCTTGGAAGCCTCTTCACTCAACAACAAATCCAGAAAGAAACTAAAAACATTTATGTAGCTACTACCCTTCTCAGCCTTTTCTACAGGAATCTGTACAATAGAATAAAGCCCATGAACATGGGAACCAATGAAGCTTGATTATCAAATGCTGGAGTAACTCAGTGGCTTTTTATCTGGGGCATACTACCAGTGCAAAAGGAAGTTAAAGCCTCTAACACCCCGGAGGCAGGAGGGGACCACAAAAGAAACATACTAAAGCAAAAAAAAAAAAGTCCTAATTGTACAAATGCTTCACCTGGAAGTTGTATACTATTTGTAACCAGGCCACCCATGTAGCTGAGAAATTTGGGGTTCTCTAATGTCAAATAAACTGCAATCTCTGACTGCAGTTCTGCTCATGACTAAGGCAGGTACAACATTCCCTTCTCATGTGACTACTGTCTGGGTCAAAAAGACTAGAGATCACTGTTTCTCTTTTACATCATCTCATCTATTTTCAGGAATTTTTACAAACCTGGTTTCTTTTGAGACTTATCTCATTGTCAAATATTGCTGCAATTGGAAAATAGATTCAACATTATTTCTGGAAGTGGTGCTCACAAAGAATATGCAAGCTTGGGCTTCATTTACTAAGGAAACGGAAGGTGCTATGTGGTTTTTCTTCTGATGGAGTCAGAAAAATAACTTCATAATTATGCATTTATTTAAAATTCCACGGAAGCAGCATAGCACCATACAGATATAAATATTCGAGCAGGTACTGTGTAACCCTCACAACCTCCTGTAAAAATGAGATGTGTTAAGATAAGAGCCTGGACTTCATAACACTAGTATTTTCAAAATGTTTCTGGACCACCATATGAGCTGTTTGGGAGTGAGCTGAAAAAGAACACTCACATTAAATAAAAAGAGCATAAAATAACAAAAATGAGCACAAAACAGATTTACGGTACACAGTCCTTCCATAGTTACTCACACATTCCATACTGCCATCAGCAGTCTCACTGTCCTTACAGGGCACACTTTGGAGTAAATATTGCAATAACAGAATTGCTGCTGTCACCAGGACAGCTGAGCAAATGTACACTATGCAAGTGTTTGAGTCACTGTTACACCACATTTTGAAATGCGTTACAACAAAAAACCCATAACCAGCCTGAGCTTGGGGATGGAAAGCACAGAAACATAGAATAGTTAGGGATGGAAAGAACCTTACACTTGGCATGGTTAAACTTCATCAGGTTGGCATCAGCCCACCTCACGAGCATGTCAAGGTCCCTCTGGATGGCATT
>JANRGW010165213.1:0-31747 GCA_024733675.1 Psilopsiagon aymara | reverse complement strand
GTGCTCCAGTCCCATGATCATCCTCGTGGCCCTCCTCTGGACTTGTTTCAACAGTTCCATGTCCTTTTTATGTTGAGAACATCAGAACTGCACACAATACTCCAAATGAGGATTCCTAAATTACTCTTGATTTATATAAACAGCAACCTGTTAGATTAAATGATGATATGCTTAAAGTGGTCAGTCATTTATTGTGGAATTAACTCTGCATGGTATTTCCTTCTGTGACATTTATAGTAAGTTGCATTGCAGTTTCATTAGGTACTTATTTATTTTTAAGCCTGAATATAGCAGATTATATTTTTGGTGTGGTGCAGAAGGTATCCTGTTATTGTTACTACTATCATCACTTATTAAGATAACCCTTCACCTGTTTTTTTTTTTATTGTAATAGGCAATTTAAGCCTAAGCAAAACCACACTATCTGTAAAATGGAGAATATAAAGCATTTTTCTTGCCTTTCAACCCAAGAATTGTCAATTTCTATTAGCTGTAGAAGGGCCTGACACTTAGGATAGCTTGAACCTGCTTTGCATACTGTGAGGTCTTATAACAGCAGCATGAATTGTGACAAAAGCTAATTAGCATTTCCACCCCTTCTATTTGACTCTTTTAATTTCGACAAATGCCAGAACCAGTGCAGGATGTTTAACTAAACCCAGATTAAGAAATTAGGCTCCAGTTTTAGAAGTTAAGGAAGAAAAAGGTAGCTCAAGAATTGTGGTAGGCAATTCTAAGCATGTGTGTATGCGAATGCGGTTAGTATATATTTACACCTTTATTCTTTATGTTGGATACTCAGCTGCTTGTTACTCTGTGACATTTGAGAACATATGCAGTGAACTTTCAGCTGCCCCTTGAAGGTGTTCATCCAGATCCCAGTGAAGCTAATGTCAGTCTTTCTGGTGGCTTCACTTGATATTAACTTCTAGTTTTATGCACATAGGGTGTAAACTGGTATTTCTGCAATATAGAAACAGGGTATGACATTTAATTAACCTTCACCCCGTGTAACAAGTTCCTTTTGACCTTCCTCACATGATATGTAAACCTTTCTGATATCAGGTGAAATCCCATGCGCCAAAGGTGCATACATCTACTGGGTAGTCTGTGATTAAAGAGACTCACGTGTGCAGACATGAAGATATAACATTCATTTGTTTTATTATCCCCACTAAATATGTATGTTACTGTAGTCTGTACACAGGTACACATGCCTGCGCCTGCTACATACCACTCTACTTCCAAATAAGTACCTCTATTGCAGCTTGTAGCCTCACACAAAGTTGGAGTTATTTTTGGGTGAACTAAGAAGTGAAACTGTATTTTTAGCCCCAGTTTGCTGTCTTTATCACTGGATATGCCTGACATATTTACATGTTATGTTTCTAAATACAGTGGAATCCAGGCAATAGGTAGGAAGAACATAACTTTGCAGTCTAATATAACAAACAACCCTGTCATGTACCATGGGTTCCTGACTGAATCATGGTATTGCTCTCAAGAGAGCTATTGTACATTTTCTCATCGTTGCCTTGTGCTCATAATCTGGCTATAACCATGTGTTGCATTTAGATAGAACCTCTCTTCGACATGGACTTTTTTGTTCTATATTTCTACAGCACGTGGCACTGGATGAGGCCCTATTCTCTCTTATTAGGGGCTCTTGCACTAGTGCCTACAAATGAGAGTATAAAGGTAGAAAAGCAAAGACAAAAATGACAGTGTAGCAAAAAAACCCCAAGCAAATTAAAATGGTCTGCAAATAAGTTTTAAAAAATGGTGATACATAGTTAAAAAAGAATAAAAGAGTGTAAAAGAAAGAGACAGTCCTCCCATTCATTACAGCTCTTGTGTATGTGCTTAACATTATGTATGTGAAAAGCCCCAAGATTTCAAGGATACTAGTCATACACTTAAAAATTAAGCTTCAGGTTAGTGAAATACAACCTTAATGAAGATAATTTGGATAGTCTAATATGCACAATGAATTAATCACCTGGCAAACTACATATGCGTCATTGAAATCTTGATCCCAACTATAATCATACTAAACTTGCGAAGCTGCTCCAAACTGAGGTGACTTGTAAGGTTGTCTGTGCAGTATGCATGCAACAATTCAGCTGGAAATCAGTCTGCCTCAAAGTTAGCAAAATTCCATTAATCTTTTTTGTCCACTGGCTTGGGGGGAATTTTTTCATCTAGTAGGCTCAAAAGATGAAGGCTTCTATAGTAGGAGCAAGGAGATAATAAAGTCCAAGAGAATCAAGTCAAATTGAGGGTGGGAAACAGTAGACTGTGATGAATTCTGTCACTAGCTGAACTTGTGAGGGACACATCAAAAAAAGACAGTTCCTGCATTATTAGTTTCATATCAATATATCAGGACAATGGATGCTCTCTCTGGTATGCTCCTCTGAGCAGGGTGATTATTTTAAGAGAGGTAAGAAGATGATTTGATGGCAGGATCTTCCAGGGCTTACAGGTGCTGAAGGCGGTCACTTAAGGACTTTCAAAACTACTCTTCATATCTCACTTTTGCATGCCTAATTTATTGCTTCTGTCAGCACATTCTAACTATGACTGAGGGAACCATTTGATTAAGGTTATTCTGTGGAAAATCCAAGCATTCAACATAAACTTGATACTCTAAACTGGTAACCTGTAGTCCTGTAAATCACTGCACATGGACAGAGTATGATATATGTTTTGCTGTCTTCATCTAGATTGTTTCCTTCATCTGGAATAACTCGGGGGAGTTCTCAGTCTTTTGTTCTCTTTCCTTCCTGCTTTCTAATGTTGTTTTTTGCACTCAATATAAGAGTTGTGGAAGGCAGGCTGCCTGCTTTTAGCAAGCGATATCACAAATACTGCTTTAGTTTCTACCTGACTTGTTCTTTAATTACAGAAAATTAAATAAAAGACACCCCCCCCCAAGTGTGGGAAATGTTCAGACTCTTTTAAAAAGTGCAGAACTTTAGTGCCTTTAGGACATAACAATGCTTTATTTGGATTCAAGTGATTAAAGAGCTAATTTTCTTAGTGGGAGGTTAGTACATTTATACAGAGCAACTGCACTGCACGAATATGGATACATTTGAGTTCCACAGGGACCCAGGGAATTTCAGATTCCCATGTCTCTGCTTGTAGTAGCAAAGACCATAAAAAAGAAAAAAAAGAAAAAAAAGGAAGAAGAAACATCCCCCCCCCTCCCCCCCCGGAACGTTTTGTATCTTCTGAATCTGATGGCTTCTATATAGCTAGAGACAGTTACATTCATTTTTCCCTGGGGGGCTAACTTTTTCTAAAGTTGTTGGTTTGGTCCTTTTAATTGTAAAGGCATACAGCTAATATCCTCCGCATTGATTTTTAAGTGATGCTGTAAATGTGAGGTTCAGGTTCTGTCTCTGTTTAACTGATTAGGCTGCTTAGTTCTTTCAAACAAGTTTGATTTCATCCAGATTAAAAATTTGAATGCAGGAAAGCAAAGACCAGAGCAAAAAATTTGGGCAACATTGCATAGTTTTTTGCTATGTCATAGATTTCTTTTTTAGTGAAAAAAAGGGGCTTTGTTACTAATATTTTGCATTCTATGTAAAGAGAAGGATAGTAGCAAATAGTTGGAAGAAGTATTCATCTTAATTTTTAATTGGGCTTACCCCTGACAGCAATGTCATCTTCAATGTCTATATATCACTGGCTTCAGTTCATCTGACTGAAGTCATCTTCAACAGAACTAGTGGTTGATGTTGGGTTACCATAATTCTGAATTAGAGTGAAATAAGTTGTTTGCCAAACAAAAGGTGTGAACACTTTTAGGCACATGTGGTTTACTCTATTTTATCATCCAAGCACTAATCAAACCCAATATATTTATTGTGTGTACAGGGACACCGTCATTCTCCAAGCTGAAGTGAAGCATCTCCTGCCAGCCACTGGGAAGTCTCATGCTGCTCCTCTGACAGTGGAGCCACAATTGCATGCTCTGCATACTCCTTCAGCTCAACGTTTGGAGACTCCTGTGGGTTATCCATAATAGTACAACTGCATTATGGGGAGGAATTCATTTCCCTGCAGTGCAGATGGATGACTACACAGAAGGCCAAAAAAAGAAAGAACTGGAAGAAGGTTTCGTTAACGGCTTCTGTTTACTTGTCCACCTACTGCTGAAAAACATTTTTTTTTTTCTGATAGTAGTTCCAGTCATTCATTTTTAGGTGTTTGTACTTTTCTTAAAGCACTAGCATTAGAACTGACTTATGATGAGTAGGTTTTACATGCATTTCTCAAGCAATAAACATCCAGTCTTTAATTGTCTGTCTTACTGAGTGCTGCACAGCAAAGCTTGGCTAATTACTGACTAGGGTTTAAAGAGCTAACCGATGTAGGTAGATAAAAATATTCAGGCAAATCAATTGTTTCAATCTCAGTCTGAGCAGTACACTGGTTTTACAAAGATTGCTATATGAAATAAACTCCACTACCTGGGGAAGAGACTAGCAAATACTGTAGATATATTGTTTTTAAAAGCTGAGAAGATTAATGCTAGATCCTTTATTTTGGAGAGACAGCACAGTAATCTGGGTTCAGACAGTTGCTTTATTAAAGGGAAACCCTTTTTTGTCTACATTCCAGGATTAAAAAAAAAATAGAAACTCGGATTAGAGCCAGACTGGGGAGAACTGATGCAGACCGTCAACAAGCCCTCAGGTAACAATATCATGATTTATAAATTCTACCAACAATAAGATAGTAATTAAAGATGTAAGTTTCCCTTTTCCTGTCCCTATTTTCAGCAAAACAGATTTCAGAATGCTAAACTAACTGTGTGTGTGTGTGTCCCAAAGCAAGGATTTAAACCCCAACAAAAAAAAAAAAAAATCCTTCTCCAAAAACTGAAGAATCAATCCATACACAAGAAAAGGGCTTCATTTTTTCTTCTGCTATAACTTGTTGTTCTTATTGCTTTTGCTATAATTGTCTGCCGGCATGTTGGACTTTCTGACATGCATCACTACATGATCCGGAATTACTTTCTTACAAAGTCAGGTTGCAGCTTTTTGTGATTTGCTTTGATTTAAAATGAGAAGGAGTATGATGGCCCATACCTTGCACTTGGGGAAATCTAGAGCTCCTTGGAGCTTGTAGATTTGCCTCTGTGAAGTCTGTCCTTGCAGTTTGGCCCATTAATTCAAATAGCTTGGGCTGACTAAACTGAGGATGGGGCTATATGTGGGAACAGAAATAGCTGGCTGGTATAACAGGCCCTACTTCCCCAAATTACAGCAATTCTAATAATTTCATACTCTAAGATCATTGTAGGATTGTGTTGAATAATACAGTAAGATTACTGTTGGCAAATGCTGACATTTTAATGACAAACAAGGATGCAGATAACAGTTATGGTACCACTTCATATTTTTGGCACTAGAGTATTTTCAGTGCCTACCTAATTTCTGCTTGTTTCATTTGTAATGCCCTTGAGTTATGGACATTATTTTATGCAATGTTTCCACAGTGCCCAGCACAATGGGGATCTATTTGTGATTGGGAATGTAGGGTAGTGGGATAATATAAAAATATTAATAATAATAAATAAATGATATCAGTTTATACTGTGATCTTGTCAACACTCATGAGTTAGGCAGTGTTGGACTAGTCCAATAGCTAAATGGCAGGCTGTCAGGGAACACTTCTGTTTAACAGATGGTACTGAACAAGTGCCCAGGCATGTTGTTAAGGACATTGTGTTGTACCAGGTTCCACCAGACATAAAATTGAGGTCTTGACCACTTACAGCCATAAAAATTAAACACCATAAAAATAAATTTACTAGCCACAAGGCCTGACTTCAGTGCTGACTGTAATCTGCAAAAAGAATACTTCTGACTGGCAGTCACAGAATCTAATTTATATCAGCCAAGTCAATTTTTGAGATTCTCTTTGCCAGGTCTGCTTCTCTAGTGTACCTGTATAAGGTTACTTTTCACCTTGTGCATTACACCATTAAACAACATTTCTCTGTAGTGTCCCTTAACAGATCCTGCATGCCACTCTTGTTTTTTTTCGATAGTGAGCAGGGTTGTCTTCCTATGCACAGATCTGACAGTTAAGTTAAACAGTACAATGTTCTTCTGGCCTCTATATCTAGGAGTTGGTTGCCTGGTTATCCTAGGGGAAATGCTGAATTGCAGATATCAAGGTATTTGAAATGGATCTGTGACTTAAAAACATGTATCCTGCCAGAAGCGGAGTGACGTATTTGATTTTTACTTTTCATTTTGATTCTTGACTTGTGTAATTGCCAATAGTAATTTAAAAGACTTTGTCTACTTCATTACTCTTTTACAGAGTTTCCCATGAAGAAAGGATGATAAGGATAAAAAGTAGGACAGTCTTTCCAAACATTTCCTTCTTTAGGAAATCCTTTGCTTTCTCTTTCACACCAAAGGATGAAAATCTGATTTTAAGTTCAGTTTGGTTTTCTTTAGGCCTTGAGAATCAGTTCAAGAAAGAATTCACACCCAAATTTATATCCTGGTCAACCAGCCCAAGTTGAGCCTGAGCAGACGAGTAGGGCTGTTGGGATTTTCTGGGCTGTTTCTTTGGTGGTTCTCCACTTGATGACCTGAAGTGTGACTGGTAAGTCCCCAGTTTAGGAGAATATGGGAGTACCCACAGGTTCACATAGCCATTAGGAATGCCTCTGTCCTGCACAACCTGCAAAAGTTTTGTTCAGTGCAAATCACCCACACAATAAACAGTTAGGTATTAAAATGCTAAAATTTACTTGTCCATGTGACTGTCTTTTCTACTTTCATAGCTTCCAGGCAATATCCTTCAGAAATCATAGACACACCTTTTCCTGAGCTAAAGAATTAAAAATTAATAATCATACTGGGCAGTCCTTGCAGTCATTACTGCACTGATGGCACAAAAAGATTTGCAAAAACCATGACATTCTTTCAGATCCACTTGTTTTGCTAGTCTAGCTTAGTCCAGCTTCTTAGCCTGCATGTAATACCAAATATTTGAATTTAGGAAAAATTAAGGATGAGTAGGAATATGTGCTGGTTAACAAAACAAAATTCTAAACAAATAATGTCACAAGTTGTAATTATTTAAAGCTTAGAAAAATTTCTAGGAAGGCAATGAAATAAAAAATAATAGGCGAATTCATGAGGGCTGCCATCACCATGAATACCACCATGACCTCATCGACCTTATCTCCAAACAGTGCTACTCACCCACTTTGGGATTCAGTTCACAGTTGCTCTCCTGACCTTTAATGGAAGTGAGTGACTTTGGGGTATAAGCAGTGCATGATTATAATACCATAATGAACTACCACCTGCATGTGTATCCCATACTTTTTACTAGAGGGAATTAGAATAACCTCAGCTGTATGTCAGAAGCTGTTAGCAGTGAGCCCAGGTATGTGAGGATGAACTTAGTCGTACGATAGGAATATGTAGTGAACTGGTGGCTGGATCCATAAAAGGACCTGGGTCTCACAACATGTAATTTTTAGGTGGGTAGCAGTTTAGTGAAACTCACAGCCCCCATGCGAAGTGACACAGGTGACACATAAAATGACTGAGGAGCATACAAGCTGGAGGCTCAAAACCCAGGAAGCTTTAGACATGCCTTAAACCTCGTACCTCACAAAAAGCAGCTAATTTTCTTCCTCAGACTGGGCTCTCTTGAGATTCTTAATCACAGTGGAGCTGGGCACCTAGCTCTGGTTTAGGCTCTCTTCATGAGTTGTGCCTATAGGAAAAAATATACCTGCAAGCTAAGCACTTTCATTCTGACTGCTCTCCAGAAAGCCAGGGAGCAGTTTTTAAGTTTCAGCCTTCTTTGTTCTGAAGCAGGGACTGAATTATTCTCCTTTTTTTGTCCACCCCCGTCCTACCTCCCCCTCCCATCCAGGAAGAGTGGCCAAACCAGTTGGTTATCTGGCATTCTGGATGGAGTTTTCAGTTGCTCCTGGTGAAGTTACACTCTCTCTGTATAATTAAAGATTCAGAATTTGGCAGCAGATGAGTGGGAGGTTAAGAATCTCTGCAATGCTTAAAAATTGGATTGATTTACCCCAAATCTCTCTGTGGACCTAATCCTGAGAAAGCTCAATATTTGGAGCCTGTAATCAGCTATATTTAAGTTCTGGAGTGGCTGCAACAATGAAGGTCTCTGAGCTCTGCAGTGTAGCAATGAAATTTTACATGACCACTGAATTTAGCATACCTACCTAATTAGCAAAGCATCACTCTTGCTATAATACTGTAGATACCAGTAATGTAAATATTATAGCTGGGTAAACTAAGGTATGAGAAAAGTATGACTTGTACAAAATCACATGGAACTGTCAAAAAACTGTACACATACCTGTCCCCTTTTATTTGCATCTCTCTGCTCTTCGTTTATATTATTCCAATTTCTGTGTGATGTGCATGTATCCAGAGAGGAGAAACATCACTGAGACAATGGTTATTGGGTGTCACATAAATTTGCATGAGCTTCTCTCTCCAAAGGTCAGAACCTCATGGAAATAAAGTCAAATTATTTAGTCTTTTAAATGGAGGTCAGTTAGCTTATGAAAACAGGATACCCAGTCCTGTCTAGTTTCTTGCTTTCAGGCACACACCCATTCCTAGAAATGTGTTCTCTCATGTTAGGAGCTCTGGTCTAACTATCCCAATATATCAGCTTATGAAAAGATTTGCTTAAGGCATTTTTATTTTTATCCAGGCAAGCAGTCAGGAGAAGAGGGAGGTGGTAAGGGGGAACAAAATGATCTTGGATTTAACATGGATGAGAAATGTGAAAAAGCATAACTCTCAAGTGCTTTGGGAGACAGTACAGCTTTAGTTTAAGAATGAATGAAAGAGACAGTGATGTGTAGTTTCTTGTTCAGAATGAATTAGTACAAGAAGAAAGGTTTGGGTAAGTATTTGACAAACAAATTTGAGAATAATCTAATGACAATGGACTGGACAGACTATAAAGCAAGATGGCATGTGCCCACCTTTTCTAATAAGGGATGGGGGAGGAATAGAGAGAAGATAAGATTAAACAAATGTATCTGTTGAAGGAAGGGTTCTGTCCAAAACATTGGGCCAGCAGAATTTGAATCTGAATATCACAAAGTCAGCGCAATGGATAAAAATCAAGGTCAATGCATTTTTTTAAGCTTTCATTTCAGCTATCTACGCAGGCAGTGTGAGATGTTAAAAACTTAATTTTTAGTCAATGTTAAGTGAATATTCAGCTACAGATGCACCAAAATTATGATATTAAAGTAAAAAAGTATCCCCTGAGGTCATGCCTCTCTACCTCATCATCCTACTAACATAGTTAAAACTTCTGGCCAACAAAGCCAATCTATAGCTATTTTATCTCTTTGTCTCTTTTCATATCTCCCAATAGAAGCACTGTTGTAGCTGCTGGCTAGAAAATTAGCCAAGTGAACTCTCTCTGTCTTTCTCTTTCTCTTCTCATCAGATTACTGGGAAAATTTAACAGTCTCTCACCCTATCCTTTTTTTTTTTTTGTAGGCTGGTAGCACACTGAAGGGGCTTAGAGTGAACCAGTTTAAGTTTCATATATCTCATGTAGCCTTCACTACACTTGGCGGACACATCCTTATTCTCAGCCTTTAGGGGGAAAGATGGGTAGAGTGTGTAGTTACTTCCAGATGGTGATTCAGGAATGTGGTTCATTATGGAAAACGTAAAATCTAAAGCTGCAAAACTGAGAGGAAGACAGGAGTCAAAGCAGTGGTCTATTGGCATTTTAATGAGGAGCCTTTAATTTTGGGGGGCGTTTAGCTGCAGCATTCCCATGTAGGTTTATGGGGAAGTGCACAAGCATCCCAGTTAGAATGGATGCAGCTGAGAATTCAGCCTTGTGTATATCCTATTCTTTCAAAACTTGAACCAGTATCTCTTAATGTTTTGGATGGCTGTCCATTCTGTTGGCATCCAAATTGTTGCAAAAAGTAGGAAGAGTCCTTCATCTAATTAGGAGAAAAATAAGGACCACAAAATGTAAACTACTTCACTGTTTATGATACTTTATAAAAGTACTTCTGTCATTTCCTATAGAAAAGATGCTTGGTGGAGGTGTGGGACTTACAGAGCTACTTTCCTGTGTCTTCTCAAAAGCCCATCTACCTTAAATTTTTGATTGAAAGAAAGGACAGTGAAATGGGCTCAGGAAGTAGGCAGATTTTGTAGGAACAGAAAATGATGAAAGTGTCTTTTGGGCAATGAGAGGTTTATATGGAAGTCAAAAGATACTATGGCTTAATGGCAGGAAAAAACCCTGAAAAGTCCTATTTATTTCAGAAATTAGAGCAAGTCTTGAATTCATTTTTCTTATGAACACTGGTCTAGAATAGTTTTTTTTTTTTTTCATATGGCATCTTAATACAAAAAAAAATATATATTGAATATATACTGCCAGCAGAAACTCACAAATTCTACCCTTAGATGTGTATATACCAGATAACAAGGGGGAGAACTGTACTCCTGATGACCCAAGAAGAGGAAGAGCAATAAAATGACATTTCTGTGAAATTGCTGGCCTTATTCTACAGTTGCTACACATATTTAGGCATCAAAGTTTTCAAGCAGGTAATTAAACAAGCATCTTGCTACAGCTGAGGAGTTCACAGACCTTTTTCATCTACTCCACTGATTTTCAGGGATTACACACAGGCTGGAGAGAGAAAAAGTACATGTAACCTGCAGTTTCTGAAAACCAACAGCTTTCAAAGAATTGCTGGGACATCCCTTTGTACTGAGGAAAGTAGACATCCACTTGTCTGAGAGGTGAGGATTGCTGTTGTTTGTGACTGGTGAAGACTGTCTATTGCACCTAGAGATGTCCCCAGATGTTTCTGGCCTAAAGCATTAAGGAAAAGTATGGGAGCAAGCAGTTTCTCAAGAACGCTTTTGTTCCTCACTGAAGTAAAACTAGATGGACATTTTATTTGTAAGCTATAATTTTATTGAATGTGCTCATATGTTAGTCTCAGAACATTAATGTCTAAATTGCAGTGTTGGGTTTTTTTTTTAAACTTCCAATATATTAAAGGTAAAGTTCCCCTCAGGCCCCATTAGCCTGAGGAATGTTGTATGGCACAGGGACAAAAAATGGTTGAAAATAAGTACGCTGAAGTGTTGAAAAGCATGAAGAAGTTTATCATTATTCTTTGCTCACTGCATTCATTGGCTTGATATCTGAGGTTGGACAAGACAGACCCAGTTTACTCATCTAAAAGGTGCAACTGATAATAGTACCTCAGGCAAGGTGTTGAGAGAATTATTTCATTAGCATTACCAAAAGACCTCAAAGTCTTTAGCTAGATAATATTGTAAAAGTATCACATTTCCTTCAGTAAAGATTGCTTGCCAGCTGGGAGTATCTTTTTGGGATTCAGCATTTCCAGTGTTGCACAATGCAGAAGTTATATAAGAAGAAAAAGAAGAAAAATCTTTTTTTAAGAACATAGTTGTTTTTAAATATTACATTATGCTAGTGACTGTGTGGATCTACTACACCTCTGAGAAATCATTTTAATGACTGCAATGCTTTAAAGCAAGGAGCAAACCCAGCGTTCAGACTCTTAAATAGGAACAGTGAAAGCAGTGTTTGTTCCTCCTATGCTTTAGAAACAGTACTCTAAAATATCTTCCTAATACAAAACAAATTCTTTTCCTTCTGTCCTTTTATTCCCTGGTATAAATTACAGTTGAGCTACATAATGAATGAATGGAGCTGATGTCTCCAGCAACAAAAGGAAGTAGGTAGGTGATGATTGCTTTTGGTTTTGAAGCTCTGTTTTGAAGCCCATTGTCATGAGTTGAACGAGTTACACTGAACTGAGAATATAGGAAAAGGCTGGAGAAACACAAACCAGAGAGCTATGTGACCGAAGATAAAGAATTACTTGGGAAAATCAACTTCATCACTGGCTGTTACAAAGTTTTGATTTTCAATTGCTGTGAGGAAGAGGGGGGGATGTGAGGAATAGTGGCTTAACCTGGATTTTGGACTGTGCTGTAACTTTCAGCTCTAGCTTTTATCTAAACCGTAGGCCTTTTCATTATCCCTCAAGTCTCACTCATCTGCTTTGTTACTGTCTGGGGGCTTATCTCCCTTTTCAGGTCTTTCTGTCCCAACTTGTTTTTTCCAGTCTTGGAGTCATTTGGTACAACTCCTCTCTCCTCTCTCTGTGGTGTAAAGAGGGCTGAAGTATTCTTTAGCTATAATTGAATCTTCCAGTCATCCACAAGTAATATCAAGTCAAAAAGTTTCATTGGCATTAACAATATAAATCCTACATATTTTCACCATCAGCCACCTACCTGGCAGCTGGTATTGGTACTTCAGAGATAAACATGTAACTGCCATATGAAATGACTTCCTAAGGGCCAAATCCTACTTGCATTAGTAATGCAAAAAGTGCATTAACTTCATTCTGAACTGATGCTGTTAATTAACAGTGTTATTTTTCTGTTATTAGTCGTTCTTTTCAAAAGTCATTAAAAATCAGAGCATAAACACAATGTAATAATATTGAATACATGCTACAAATTAATTATGGAGTAGCATTAAAAGGTGCCTAAAAATACACTAAATATTTTTGTCATGCTTTTTTTACCGGTATGTAATGCTGTGGTTGCTAGAGGGTAGCTATTGCAACAGAAGGACAAGGGTTCATAAGACTGTCATACTCTTAAATTGTTCTCCACACTACATAAACTTTAAAAACCAAAATTAAAAGAAAACCAAACAAAACAAAAAAAAACCAACCCAAACCAATCCCAAAACCCCAAAATCTCCAAATCCCCAAAAAATATTTAATTGAATTTTTAAAATGTTGACAAGGCACTAAATTCTAGTCTTAACCATGTGGTTAATTTTTTATTTCAGTTTTACAGTTTTTATTATTATTATTTGATGATATTAAACTCTGAAGAGGAGTAGGACCTTGTTTTGCTGGGTAAATGATGTTTGCTTGCTCCTGTCACAACAATCTGGTAATATTTATCTGCTAATTTAATCTTATGAAGTTTAACCATGTGAAGTGCAAGGTCCTACACCTGTGTCAGAGCAATCCCAGGCACAGCTGAAGGTCGGGCAGAGAAGAGATTGAGAGCAGCCCTGCGGAGAAGGACTTTGGGGTGCTGCTCAGTAAGAAACTTAGCATCAGCCAGCAGTGTGCTCTTGCACCCCAGAAAGCCAACAGTACCCTGGGCTGCATCAAAAGGAGTGTGACCAGCAGGTCAAAGGAGGTGATCCTGCCTCTCTACTCTGCTCTTGTGAGATCTCACTTGGAGTATAGTGCGCACTTCTGGTGTCTTCAACATAAAAAGTACATGGAACTGCTGGAACAAGTGCAGAGGAGGGCCATGAAGATGATCAGGGGGCTGGAGCACCTCCTGTATGAAGATGGGCTGAGGAAGTTGGGTCTGTACAGCCCAGAGAAGAGAAGGCTGCGTGGAGACCTCATAGCAGCCTTCCAGAATCTGAAAGGGGCCTAGAAGGATGGTGGGGAGGGACTCTTCATTAGGGACTGTAGCGAGAGGACAAAGGGGTAAGAGGTTCAGACTTAAACAGGAAAAGTTTAGATTGGATATAAGGAAGTTCTTTACTGTAAGGACGGTGAGGCCCTGGAATGGGTTGCTCAGGGAAGTTGTGAATGCTCCATCCCTGCCAGTGTTCAAGGCCAGGTTGGACAGAGTCTTGGGTGACATGGTTTAGTATGAGGTGTCCCTGCTCACTGCAGGGGGCTGGAATTTGATGATCTCAAGGTCCTTTACAACTCTAACCATTCTATGATTCTATAATTCTATAATTCTATAGTATACATTGACCTATCCATAAAAAATCACTTTAGCTTCAAGGGTCTTAAAGATATTTGAAAGTCCTAATGAAGCCCTTAGACTTGCCTTTGTGAACAGACAATTAATTGGATTGATGTTACTTAGAAAGCATTGAAGTGTTCATGCAGATGTTTAGTGACTTGCTTAAAATCCTGTGACAGAAAAAACCAATTCACTTATCAAGGTATATCCATTTGCTGTTTTACCTTCTTTTACTAATGTCTGTTGTATTTTGAATAGATCAATCTTATGGTGATCTCTACACACGAAACACTTCAAAGAAATAAAGATGATATTCATCTGTCCATCAGGAACACATAAGTGGGGTTAGCAGCTGATGTCAAGTACATACATGTTTGTGTGTCTCAGTATTGTACACAAGCCACAAAACAGTCATAAACTGAATGAGAAAGAACAGAGTAAGATATCAAGCTTCTTCTGTCTAGAGATGATCAAAGAAAGGAAAAACTAAAAGCTAAATCTATTGAAAGGAAAATGTCCAGTATTGTCTTTAAATGACACTTAGGAAATAAATATCGGAAATCCATAAGCCAATGCAGCATAAATGACAAAGGCGATCAAAAGATAAAAATCACTCAACAGATAAGTCATAAACCAAAATTATGTCTTTTCCTTCTCTCTCAAATGATACAAAAATCTTCTAAATTAGATTAGAAGGTCTAATATGGTCATCTGTCGAGAAGCATCCTCTTTCAGGATGACCTGAAACGTACATGTACATGAATATGGACACTTTTTAGTTTTTCATGATGTTATCCTTGGATCCTATATAAAAATTAAATTACCTGATGACACCTAAAAATATCATTGGGGAAGAAACCTGATTTTTGTCTAGTTAGGAGCTTCTGCAAATAGGCAAGAACCATGCACAATGAAGAAATTTTGGAAATCTGTTGCAGAAAAGAAGTCTAGGACCCTCCAGACTTCTGAACAGGCCATGACATATGCAGGATAAGTAAGTGGTCAAACAACAGAATCAGATTCATTGACTGACTTCTATGGTGCTGAGCTCAGAGCAGGTTTTGAGAGAGATCTCAGCAGCTGAGCTGCAGGACTTCCATGCTTTCTTTTTCTATCTTTAATGTAATCTGTAGTTCAGGTCCAGCTCCCTGAAAGCTTTTCCCCAGAAGATCCTATGTCTGCTCTACCTAACATGCTGAGGGCTGGGTATCAGCTCCTGACAAAAGCCCCACCTGTGATTTCCAAATTTGATGACCATGGTGCGGTGCAGACAATAATGCAATTGTAGAGGAGAATACCTGTGTCCCTGGTCTAAAGCCTCATCTCTAAGATTTGGACCCTGATCTGGGCCACAATGTAAAATTGCAGAGGACCTAGACAGATCAATCTGTGGGGACAGATGTGCTGTTCAAAGCCCTTTCACTCATGACAAAATCTCAGATACTGATGTTGCAGGCAATGAACATATGCTTATTTTTCAACAATTCGTTTTTATTCTTAACTCTGTTTGAATGCAAATTTTCAAATCAAGACTTTAAAAATTGTACAAGAAAGGGGAAGAAACAAAAAAGATGTGAGAAAAAGAAACCAAATTTCCACTGGAAATTGTTTTACAACCTGAGCTAGAGCTGTCAGTGCTATGAACCTACTGACACAAGATCATGCAGCTCTCAAGTCACATCCTGGAGTACTTGCATGCTTTGCTCTCTGCCACATTTAAAATCATTATTCTTGATCTGGCTTTATTTCACTTCTGTTCTGTAAGAATCACATTTTCTTCTGGAAAAGTAGAAGAGATTTGTTATAACATTTTCTAATTCTTTATTTAAAATGGTAAGATATTCAATTCCTCCTTGGATATTAAACATTATCCTCATGGTTACAGATGAGGGATGCATACATCTCAAATTTAAGATTAATCCTTTCCTCAGGTGATATATAAAAGGAAATTTCCAAGGTTAAGTGTACATCTTATGCATTTTTATCTGATTACAGTTTTATGAAAACGATTTTAAGAGGTGCTTAATTCCCACTGAAGCCATCAAAAATTTCCATCAACTGTGGACACCTCACTGTAGTTACTGTTTTCTAACTGGACCTTTATTTTCAGCAAAAAGAAACATCAGTACTCCCGTAGCAAATCTATGGGAACATTCCAGCTTTATAAATTTCCTCCCTTCTTTTACTCCTGAATCCAGGTAAAAAGGGGGGATGGTTCTATAAATAAGCAAGCAAATGTTAGAAAACAGCAATGAGAGACATGGCAGATGGTGCTCTTTCATAAAGCTATACAGACAATGATAGATAAAACCTATATAACTATTATCAGTCTTTCTGTCTTTCCAGCTTCATTTCCTACAGTATGTCCCCTCTCAGTTACATCAGGCAGGAGTCTTTGGCACTACAGAGACTTTTCCAGGATAGGAGGGACTTGTTGAAAATGACACCTTACTCAGAGTGGAACAGTCACTGTCTGGCAGCACCCTTTCAGTTTGAGTCAGGGTAGGTGTCTTAATCCTTAACAAAGAATATATTTAGGTAGTTTAGGATTTTGTCTACCCAAATATGCTCAATAAAACCAGCCTGAGGAGGAGTCAAGGGGATTTCAAGCTATTTCTTTATCACAGGTTAGTAAAGTGCTAAAGGCAAGTACATTCTACCTCATGATTCAAAAGACAAATGACTCAGATGAAACAGATTGCAGAGGGGATTTTGAATTTGAGGACTCCCACACAGGACACTATGGTTCTCCCAGACTCCACTGTGTCCTCTCCACAATAAAGTGAATAATGCTCCCAACAGCTAGACTCTTTCCCACAAAAGTTGTGCGTTATTTCTGTTTTCTTTAAGCCCCAGTACTGTGTGCTTATATGAATCTGCAACCTCTTTCTGGCTGGAATGGTAGTACAGAAGGTTATTTTGGGTAAGACTGCTGACAGCAGAAACTCTCAATGGTGCTCTCTCCTCCACAAGTAATTTCCTTTTTCCCATTTAAGCATCCTTGCCTGCTTGCTCCAGTTTTTCCTCCACCCCTTCCATTGCCTATGCTGATGCCTGCCAAGAAATCTGTGAATAAAGCTCCTGAACTGTATGCAAGGTTATGACACTACAACGTAAGAACTTTTGACATTCACAGAACTCATTTACATTTACAAGTAGGAACGAGAGAACCCCACAAAGGCCAAGGAGCTGCCCTGGAGAAGTATTTATCAGTCTAGCCTGTTTTACAGGTGTGGAAGCTGGGACAGAAGCTTTCCCAAACATGAAGCAAAGCTTTGCCTGAGACCAACAAGTGAGACAGAGATGGAAAGCAGGTGATACCCCAGGAGTTACTGACTCCAGCCATGTGGCTATTGCAGCAGTCTAGTCTGTTTCAAAATTAATAAGCTTTTTATGTGGAATTTGAATGTCTCAAAAATCTGATAAAATTTGTACAACCGTGTTCTTAAGACCTTTCAAGAAGCAGAGATTTGTGATGTTTTCTAGCCTCCAGTAAATGAAAACATCTCAGAGCTCCCATGTACCTGTACAGTGATGTTTTTTCCCTCCTTCCTAGCAGGTAGAAGTAGTAACAGAGCAAAGAAAGAGCTATTCCTTGTTGAAGTAATTGAGGGCAGCAGGTACAAGAGCCCAGGAATGTTCAAATGCTAACAAGAATATATCAAGAATATATAGAACACCTAGCAATTCACAAAAACGCAGGGGTGTTGAATTCTTGTGAGCATTGAAATATATTATAGGTAACCTGATGTCCTAAATTAAACAATTCCTTCTTTGCATTTATTAGTTCTGATGAATCATCTTCTTCGAAATTCCAAGAACACAATGGTTTGCACTTGAGATTTGTAAGTGGCACATGCCACAGGCAGTGGGGGATTACAATTCAGTTCCTATATAACTTCTCTTTTCAATAATGATGTATTGAAAAGATGGTACACAGAATCAGTGTAGATCTAGTTTCCCTTACAGCTTTGAGGCTATCTCACTTGCAAAGTCAGCAGAACCAGAATCTAATGTTTCTCAGGTTATTCAAGGCTTGAAAATTGTTGAGATCTGCTGGGATCCAGTTTCCTTGCACAACCTCTGCCACTTAAAATGGTAGAGTCCCAAACTTTATTTTTGCATTTTATTCATCACTGGTATAGAATATAATTTTCATTATATGGCAGTTCCATAATTTTATTTTTTTATTTTTATTTTTTGCTGGTCACAGGGAAAGATTTTTCAAGTGCTACTCTGAACTCTATCAACAGTTTATTGCATTGCCTAGAGAAAGTTTTACATGGTTTCATTTCTTGTAAAATGGGAGGGCATAGTACTACTCATTGACTGCAAAGGAAAATCTCATGAAATGTAATTAACTGATTACAAATCATGAATCCTCAATTATGTTTCCTTCCAAAATGCACAGTGATAATAATGTTATATAATTTATCAAGGATTTCAAGAAAACTCCTAGCCCTTTTACATTCTGTGCCTCTAAACAAACACATCCTTGTCTCTGTCATCACATCCTCACTTCCTTATTCTCCTCTTCCAGTCTTCAGTGTTTTATATATACTAAAACCCATATGCTGGCATTAAAGACCTGAAAAACATTAACTTGATCATTCTGACGTGGAAGGTTATAACTGAAAGAAAGGCTTGAGAAAGAGGAGAAAAATGGACAAACAAAGGAACCGTTCAAGAACATTGCTCTGAATGATTGTGGAGAACAGTGAAACTGGCTTTGGAGTGACTGCTTTACCACTGCCCCTGTGTAGAGGCATACAGCTGCTGCTGAGCCATGGGACTTCAAATTTTTCCTGCTAAAGGCATTTTTCACTAGATGGAGGCAAAAAAGTCAGCCTGATGCTCATGGCAACCATTAACTCCTGCTGGCCACTAGACAGGTACTAAGCAGATAAGGAAGCTGGCAGATGGAGAAGGTACATGATTCTCATTAAAAATACTAGGCCATATTCTACCTTGTGTTTCTTTTCATCAGCCCTGTCTGAAATAAGCCCCACTTACATCTTAGAAAGATAATTTCATCTTGAGGATTGCCATTACATATAATAACAGGAGACAAAAAATGCTCATCTGACTTCCCAAAACCCCACATCCGGTTCATTTTCAGTGAACTACATCTCACCCGGTTTTCCCATCAACACTACAACACTATATATGCAAAAAAACCATCGGGCTGAGCAGGGGCTAGCAAATCCAAGGGTGCCCTGTATATAGCCCTACAAGAAGAGACATCTCACCACTGCTGCTCCTGACAGCTAAAGGAAGGAAAAACACAGGAAGAAGCAGAAGTAACAGCCAGATCTTTTTTTTTTTCTGTTGGTTTGTTTTATAAGGTAATATTAAAGTTCCAAAATACCCTATTGGCTCATTGCAACATGAACAAAATGCAAAAGAACTATGTTATTTTGAAATCTAAGATTCTCTCAAAAGTTAAAAGCTTTGAGAAATTGGGCAGGTTTTGCAGTAATTTCATTTCAAAAAGCAGGAAACTGTTGGATGATGTCAAAATATCCCATTCCTATGGTTTTGGAATGAAGCAATCAGACTATTCACTTGAAAAAGTAATATCTTTTATTAAATTCAGATATTAAATGTATCAACATTAAAGATTAATATTAAGGAAATCAAATATTTTTAATGTCCTGAACTTATTACTTTTTAATTATTTTACTTTATAGAGAACTTGAAAACAACTTAATTTCTACTAAAAGACAGAACTCAGTGTTGGATTCTTAAAGTTCTTTGCAAAGTAGAATGTCATTTTTCTACATAGTGCTGATGTTATGAAAGGGGAATTGTTGTCAAAATCTGATGAATAGGAGAACAGAGCAATTGCGCTTCTGAAGTTTTAGCAGTGGAGAACCATTCAAGTAGGGGATATCAGACCCTCTGTAACTTATTTTTTAGGATAATGAGATGCATAGATGGGAACATAAATTTGCCTCAAAGAAATATTTTTATGAATATGGTCACATTTTATGACAAACTCTGTCCAAGTTTTGGATTCCTTTTGTAACCTTATGGGAAGTTTATGTGAAAGCAAGTTTTGTGTTGCATATCATATCCATTCAAACACTTCGGTTTCTAACCCCAGAGGTAAAAACTTGTTTTCACTGTGTGGAATTTAATCAGGTCTGATTTTCCTGTCCCTGCTTTTCCACTTGTCTCTGTCTTCCTCTAGGTCTCCTTTCCAGGAGAGGTATTTGATACTGGTGCATTTCCCATGGCTGAGTGAAAGAAACTTCTCCTCCTACCTGCTTCCATCTGGAGCAGACTTCCCTATTTCTTTGCCTACCTGAATCTCTACCTTTTTCCTGAAAAAGGAAACCTGAAAATAAAAAACTGAAAAAGCTTTGTCTTCTAACTTTACCAATTTTCTCTCCAACCTGTTCTTTTTTTTTTTTTCCCCCTATGTAAATATGTTATTTAACACAGTAAAGCCTTTTAGGATAGCCTTTATGTGATAAGTATTACAAAAATGAAGCTACATTGTGTTGTGAATTATGATACTTGAAAAGACTTATTTGCCTGCATTCTTAATCTCAACCTCTGTTTCTTTATGTGCAGAGAATGGAACATGCTTAAGGAAACCAAGATTAATTTCCTTCAAAACCTCTAAGCTAATGCATTGTTATGTTTGTTACTGTGGTTTCTGTGAGAGAACAGGCAGATGGATAGCAGTGTGAGCACTTCTAAAGCAAAGCAATTCCAAAGCAATATGGAGATCGGTAGCTGTTTTCTCCACCAACACTTCCTCTTTCCTCTTTCTCTTTCCTCTTGATTCATGACAAAACTTGAGACCCTCCACAGCAAGAAAAAAGTAATTTTTTCCCCGTTGTGAAATTTTATTGGTCTCAGAGTGTGATTAGATATGGCTACACTATGTATTAAATATGCCTCAAAGCCCATGGTAAAATCCAGACTTAACAGCCATCTGCATGGTGTGAACACAAAGCGATACTGAGTATTGAGACTGTTTACCACAAAGAAAACTGAAAGCTGTAGACAGTGTGCATTGGGCTTTCAAAACACAGCAAGAACCACATCTTTCAGGCAACAATACAGATATGCAAAGCCAAGCAATGGTTCAAGTATACTATATTAAAGTCCTCTGCCTGTCCCAGGCCCTCAAATTCATTCTCCATACAGCCATTAAACTAATGTGAGAGTTGCATATGGGACCATGCTTTTCTACCCCATCTCCTCCAGAACAAAAAATGGTGAGGCAATACAACAGCAACAGTTTTGACTATCCCTTCACCAGCTCACAGAAATAGTGAGAGTATCTCTGTGCCAGGGCTACCTTGCTACCTTTGTATGGGGGGTCACAGCCTATGTGTATATAAATAGAGAAAGCAGCTGTATATATGGTACACTTTATACCTGTATATTGCGTCTGACAGCATGTCCTTAAGAAATCAGATAATTATTCTGAAACAGATGTAAATTCTGATACTAAAAATCTACCATCCAAAAATCTGAATCTTTTAATAACTTAAAAAATTATAGTCTTCCTTTTGCGTGATCACCAACGCACATTAACTAAATCAGACTCCAAGATCTTGTCACTAGCTAGACTAATAACCCAATATTCTTTCAACAGTCTTCACAATAATGGACATATTTTCAGCTTTCTCAGGTCGGGCAACTTATCAAAGAGAACTATGTGGCTCCATGCAGAGCTGCAAGTGATTTTTAGCAGCTTACCCTACAGTACCTCATGCAGGGACTTGTGCTACATTCCCCTGGATTATGGACTTCATCAGACTCTTTGAAATGAAGTAGCTATCCAATATACACAGGGATCTCACAGGCAGCTAAAACTTTATTGACATTGGAGAAGTGCAAGCATTTATTTATTAAATAAGAAAATGTCTTATACACATGACATGGACACATGAAAATACACATGCCATCAGAGTACATGGGGATAGAGAAATCTGTGACATTATCACCTGCGAGAGAAGAGGTGAGGGAAAGAGTCTTCTATACAGCACACTTATTTTAGCCCTGTTTTTCATTACGTGGATTACCTTAGAGCAGTTCTTGTTAGCATTTAGAAAAAGGGAAAAAATCTAGCCTCCTGCAGGGGAGCTATTATTGCTAGAATGTACTAGCATTATCTTGCTTATGGGGGGGCATATTGTTTATGCAGTCTATTTATCAGTGTAGGAATATATCTACCAATATAGCAATATCTCTGCAATAACAGCATACAAGAATAAAAGAGTTTTCATGAACAGAGAGTTCCTGCCTGTAGCATGTATATATCTTAGATACTAAGGATTATTTACCTATCATTAAGATATGGATTTTTTTATCTAGTCCAGTTTTTCTTGCCACAGAAATCATATTAAACTCTCTAGCTATTATATCTAACATCCATTAGGCAGCTTTTCATTCTGGGTAACCTAATATAAATGAAGAAAATAAATCCACAACAATTTGTTGAGCCGTCTTTTTCCCCCTCCTTCCCCCTCCTTTTCCTGAATTAAATTCACATAATAAAATCCAGAGGTTGCATTTCACTCACATTCACTTCAATTAACTTGCATGACATTGTATGAAATTTTTAATAGAAGAAAAAAGCTCAAACACAATATTTTTAAATCACTGTGTAAGGTAAAAGTGCTGCACACAACACAATGTGCTTATATGTCTCACAGCAGTCAGATGGGCTTTAAAATTCAGTGTGAGCCTTTCCAGTGTTCCTGTTCTCTCATGATTGCCAATTATAGGATTTTTAACAGAGAACTTAGTGATTGTAATTTAATAAATTATTTTTCTATGGTATTGTTTTAAAAAGTTTTTGCTTGTTTGAAACAACCAGGACTAATAATAACTAAAGCATTAATAATAATAGTCATATAATGGCTGAAGCCAGTCAAGAGTGCTAAAGCTTATTTTTTATTTCTTTTTTCTCTCAGAAGACAGATTTCCATTGAATTGGGTCTTTGTTTTGTTTTTTTTTTTTTTTTTATAATATTGCTGTTTGTTTAAAATTACCAAATTCTGCTAAAAGACTAAGGATAGCTTCAATTCTGATGGAGAAATTTCAAAGGAAAACAGTAAACAATAAAAAAGGACAATTTGCTAATAATTTTCAGTTGGTACAAAAATATTTTCTGACAGTATTAATGTGAGGAGTAGATGTAAAAATTGATTGCACAAATCCATTAACCGTGCAAATAATTTCATTTACACAGCCTTCTGGTACTGCGGTTTAATGTTATCTCCCACCTATCGAAGGTTGCATGCATTCCTTTTTTACTCAGGTAGGTCAAAAAGATCACACTGACACAGAGACACATATCTGATTATATAATCACATTCTGCCTCCCTTCTGAAACTCATGGTACTTGACCATCTCAGAGTAGTGATGGGGGGCAGAGGGAGAATAAAGATACTGCTCCCATCCTTGCTGCACCCAAGATGTTTGTAGCTGGAAAAAATCTAAACTGGCCCTTCTGGTGTCCCAGATTAGGTTACCTGAAAAATTGGTCTGTGATAAATAAAAGAATCAGCCTCTATGTTTTTATGCCACTGATAGAGAATTGTAGTCAGAGTTGCAGTCAGAGGCACCTATTCTTTCAGGTGAAAAAGATGGAAGTAGATGTGTTTTTTGTTGCATGGATTAAAGTGGGTTTTCCCAGCTAAGTATCTCACATGCTGGCTACACTGCACCTGAAGTAATTCAAAGCAGTATAACTTTGCATGTAATTTTGGCTGCGTCCTTTTGGGTGTTTCCCTCTTTAATTCAGACATATAAAAGTTTCAGTCCCAGGTCCTTCTCGGACTGCTCTTTTGGCTTCTTCTGGAGAAACAGTGCCAATGTCCTAGGCAGTCAGGGAAGAAGCGCGGACCAAACACCTCCTGAGAGACAGCAAATGAGCTCTGTACAGGTCACAGGATAAAAAAGGGGGTCAGACAACACAGGGTCGAACCACTGTGGTACCCAAGAGATCAAATGAGTTTTGCCTTCAGTTACTGGAGAGGTCTATCTGTTCTTCATTGACCTTTCTTCATCCTAATCTCTTTTTCTTTTGTAATATATTTAAGAGGATGAAGTGCTCCTAATAAGGCTGAATTGAGATCTTTAGAGACTCTACTGACTTATTTAAGGGTGTGTGTCAACCTAAAGGTTATCTTATCCGAAAGCTTTCCTGCAATAGTCATCTCTCTTCTAATAACTACACACTGCTGAAATACTGTGGTTGAGTCTTGTGTTCTACTTTTATAGATGCATAATATACATACAATGATACTATGCTTATTCATTCTGTTTATTGTTTCAAACATGATTTTTAATGTGTAACATAAAAAGAGGTTTTCAAGTTTAATTGGAGTGTCAATGCCATCATGCTCATCTTTATCTCCAGACAATTTTACTTCCAGACTAGGATTTTTTATAGGATATCCACACATAATAAAGCATCCAAAAACTTTTTCATGTCATCATCAATGAATTCAGAGGATGCAACAGTTTGCACACTCCTCTGCACACGTTTTATTACTCCCACTTTCATTCTACAAGGCTTAAGTGAATCATGTCATAAATAGCTGTCTTGCACTCATGAGCTTGATATACTATTTTATTCTACGATCCTCCATCTACTCATGTTAAAAATCTGAAAAAAAGTATTCCACGTCCCATTTTCTTACTTCAGCAAAATTTCAAAATTTTACATAAAATTCTGTTCCAAAACATAAAGTGTTATTTTTAGATAAACAGGGAATATGATTGTGTATAATAAATATACAAACCCAGGCTCAAAGCTGGTATAAAAATTGATACTAACATAAATGGATATGCGCCAGTTTATACCTACTGAAGTCCTGGTTTTGAGTACATGGTACTGAAAGCCTTTTGTAGCATTTTATAATTTTCAGACCCACCTGTGATAGTATTTGCGGTCAACTACATGACAACTACCATACTTATGAATACAGACACGTAAATACAGAGTTTAAACTGAATCCATATGTAACTGTGTGTATGATATTGTGGGTACGCAAATTAAGTGCCATTTATTAATTCTTTTAACCTTTGCTGATCACAGATCTCAAGATAGTTATATTCTGAGCTAGCTAAAGCTGCTGTTCAAAATCAGCTCCACCATACTGTTTCTCTACAATGAAAATGTCTTCTGCCATCTTCCTTCCACAGACATCTTGTTAAAATAAAATTCTGGGTACTTCATATCACCATTTGTAATTTGATGGTGAAAGCTATTAGGATATGAAAATATATTACTTGCTTGTAATAAGATGCTCCTTTCGACATACTCTTTCTTTGATTGCTTGCGTTAGATCATTGACAATAGATGTGGGAGCTGGTCATCAGCGACAGATGTGAGAGTTATTCTGAGAAGACCATATCCATCTTGTGGTGAGATTTGGGTTTAAACATTAAGCCTGAGACTAAAAGAGCGCTGGAATTTTTATTTTTGGTTCAATAAACCAGCATTTCTGTAGACTGTTCTTAGCAGATTTTTGGCCTTAAGTAGTGGCATGTGGCACAAACTGACTTGTGAGATTTTTTTGTACTTTGGATGTCAGAGGTCTTGTGAGATCATCTGTTCTTATTCTGATTCCTGCTATCCTAGGCCAAAACCTCATGAGAATAGTTATTCTTAAAACACTTTTTCAGTATGAAAACCAGGGTAAGAAAAATAGGCCTCTTTTGGTTTTGCATCTACCACACAACAAAACCTAATACTTTATTTAAATATACATATTCTGATCTGAATTATCCTTGCTATGCCCCCTCTCTTACCATTTGAAAAGGGTTTCTCATTTCAAGATAAATTCTAAGATGCTTCTTGCAACAGATTCGCAATGACATCATATTCCATGGGTTTTTTAGTTAATAGGAATTAATGCAACACTTGTGACTGCTTGTGTAACATAGTGTATGACACTCCCTGCCACCAAAAGCAAATAAAATGTCTTACTGCTAGCTATTATTTGTTAGTTATTTCAAAGCTATTGAGGAGGGACAATAGAAAATTGACAGTAGATCATTCTCAATCACACAGCAAAATCTAATGCCACTAGAGATATAGTAGGCCAAGAATACATTTTTTAAAAAAGGATTATGCAATGTATATAGCTAAGACTACTCCAGTGTAATCGTATTCTAAAACCTCTAATATCCTGGGGGTTTATTTTATCCTGGTAAAATAACCAGCTGAGAGTGACAACCGATTTTCAAGCTGACCTGCTTAGGACTTCTGTGCTGAAAATGGGCAACCTGCCTTTTGAGCTTTGGCTTCCAGGCAGTTCAGGTGCATCTTCAGCGTTGGATCCAACTCCTCTGACCACAGGCAGGTGCCTGATGATATGGAGGATCTTCTATAAGTTAAATCCCCAGCTACAGAAGGCAGCATCCTGAGTGATCAGAACCTGCTCAGTGGAGAACCAGAACTGGTGTCAGTTCTGCTCTCTAATCAGTTCCCAGAATTTCCCCATCATTTGGCTCCATAACAATTGCATTTTGGGCCATGAAAAAAACATGAGAGAGCTTTCTGTGTCAGGAAAGTTAAAATGTTTCTTCTAAGCCATAATTACCAGCAATCGCAGCCATTGTTCTGTAATGAGGTTTGATGTTTTAAACTCCAAAGAAGCATATTTAAGATATAGAACAGTGTTACTGGGTTTTGTGCATTTTCTTTTAATTCTAGAATTTGTTTTTCTTTAGTTGATATAAATCTGAGGCAAGAACTCATTCTAGATACACAAGTGCATGCAGGATGGACATATCAAAAGGAATTAAACTATACAGGTATAGATAAAAGAAGCAGGAATAATTGTATAGGCAATGGATAAGAAAGAGAAGACAAAAGGCAAGGTTGAAGTCAAATATGAATAAAAGAGAATATGAAAAGACTATTGTATTATGTTAATACTATGTGAAATTAAAGTACTTTAAGACCTTCAGATGTAAGATACTATGCAACTATAAAGCATTTCTTTTTTTTTTTTTTTTTTTCCCTCAAATTTGAATTGAGTCAATGCAGTCTGAAAACAGTTTCTAAATATGATTATATGAGACTACGGACACAACTTCTGCCAGGTAGCATGAATTTCAGTGTATTGTTGTGTTATTAAAAGCAACCAGCAGTGTGAACCTGCTGTATTATTAACACATTACATTAGCCTTAATAGTTAATCCAGTATTCATATTCATATTGTGGGCTCTTCTAAGAGAGAGTAACAGCTTTCTAAATGCTTTTAAGATTTCCAGGAATAAAATTAAAGCATCTTTAAGTACTTGTGGGAAATTGTGTGCAGAATTCTGAATAAGGGAGTTATTGCATTGTATCAGGACCCTTAAGAGATTCAGCTGAGAAATAAATTATGTAAACAATGCAATATGTGTGTGTGTGTACAGCTGTATATCAATATCACCTATATCTATGTATACAAATATCCTTATCCTTTTCTGTCAGTCTGGAATGTGTTATAGTGGAGACACTGAACCTTTCAAAAGATGCAAGACATGTTTTTAATGTTGCTTCAGAATTCAGATGCAAAACAAAAACTGGATAAATACTTCATTACATTTTATAAACAATCTGCTTTCTGATAAATTATTATGGAACAACTTTTCATTTTTTTTTATGAAGTTTGAGTCTGAATGCATATGTTGGAAATGAACTCTGGTAAAAAAGTCAGTTCTGAGTAACATATCCTACATGAGATTTCTTGAAACCCATGCAGTGTCTGCAGCTACAGGGAAAGAGTACAGCACTGACAGAGGAGAGGAAGAAATGCCAGTTGGAGGCTATGAAGACAGCCTACTTTTGCCCTCTCTCTTGAAAGGAAAAGTACTGGAGCTCCATGAGGGCCCCACAATCAGCTTGGCTGAAGGCTCAGACTGGATTTCCTCTCTGCAGCTGCTCCACACTCCACTTGCACAAAGTCCAAACATAAGGGTTTAATGTGAGTGGAGTGGATTTCAAGCTTAATTCTTCCCTTTATCTCTTTGTGTATTAGTATTTGTGTGTGTGAAATGATATTTCTATAATACTTCATTATTTTCCTAGATCTTAGCTTTGCTAAATCTTAATTTTGCACCCTTACAATTTATTGTCATATGAGGTATATAATCAGTAAAGATCCTTCTGTCCGGTTCTATCTCCTGCTCTGCCTTCAGGATATACTGTTATTTGTATTGTCCACATACAGATTGAAAACTTAACTGAAATACTGCTAGCTATCAATATTTTTTTACAACTTATTCTAATGTAGGTGTTCAATCCCTGCTGATAACATCCGCCCCCCTTTCCCCCCTTCAAAGGGAAAAAAAAAAAAAAAAAAAAAAAGTAGGAAAAAAAATCATTTGTGACACCATAAAGACTGATTTTTGAACTCCATCTCTTTGGAGTGCTATATCTACTCCTCCATTTACAATGTCCCATGTTTTATATGGATTGGGCACAATATTAAATTTCATGTGGTGAATGGAAGAAAAAAAATCAGAGGGTAAATTGCTGGTTTGCTTACTGTGCCTCTCAGTTTGATTGTGGTAGGTTCTGGAGACCGCAGGTGGAGGATACTGAATTATAGCAAATAAAAGACTAAAACATAACAAAGCTACCTGAGGGGTTGGCTGAAGTCCCTGTGCAAACTGTGATTAACTGAATACCTGCCCTGGAATGCTGGTTTGGCAGGAGGTTATACATACATGAATGAATCTGTCTGCATACTTAGACAATGCAGTTAAACTTCTTTTTCATTTAAAAAAAAAAAAAAAAAAAAAAGTGCAGTTTCCAGAGTTGTTGAATACAGTTTGACCCTGTTTTGATTTAAGCACCTCATCCTCAGAAGAACAGTGAGACAACAAGTATCCTGCACATACAAGAGAGACTCGAAGAAGAGGTGAAGCAGCAGCCAAGATTTTTGGCTGCATGGCAGCTAACAAACTTTCACCCTAAAAATCAATGGTCATCCTGGAAATGGAGGCAGATCTTCTTGATGTAAAGTGATGAAGGTCTATTAATGTAAATTCACCTGAGTTTATATCCCAAACCCAACAACATCAGCAGTGAAGAACTGGCTATATATTAACGGCACTTAATATACATAAACTGAATATAACACATACAGTGGTTTAAACATAAATCCAGAATTTTCAAGAGCCTAAGGGAGCTGAAAGTGCATGGTTTCTGAGCACCTGACAGTTTGTCTAAGTGGAAAAACAGACCAGCACACTGATAAAAGTCTGTGTCTGCTGCAGTTAAGTGATGAGTGTAGACACACCCTCACACTCACAAGCCCCTTTTAAAATCCTAGCTATAAATTACATTTCATGCTAATGTAAATTAATCCTGGGAGGTAGTTGATGGGCTTAGGAAGGCTAGACAATGATTATGTGTTAGTGTCTATTAGCCTCATCTAAAGCTGCATGTGACTGTGTGGGGCACAGTGTAGTCAGGGGGGAAAAGTTATTACTTGTTATGAAAGAGCTTATGCTCTGAATGTATTTCCTGGCTTTATACTTAATATTTTGGTAATTTTCATGTGTATCCCATATCTTACTAACAATTTGGAACCTGAACATTAACCCTAAATCTTCAGGGTAAGCCTAAAGCCATTTTACTTCCATTTTTGCTCCAAGCAGAGAGGGCCAGAGTGTATCTGATATATATTTGTTTGGGTATATTTCCAGCTGGGAGCACAATAGCAAGTGTGTCCTGCACAGTGAAGCACACTATGGTCCTAGCTGCCTGTGGCTTACATGACATGAGATAGTAAGACATTTCCTTTCCTTATGTAGACATGCCATGCATGAACTTGCAGTGGAGAGGGACCTCACCCTTGATTTATAATCAAGTCATGAGCTCATCCATGCTCTGAAAGAGTCTATTGTCCAAATCTTGTTGGTTTTTCTCCAGGAAAGTTTTTCCAGTGTGTGGAGAACTGGCCCCAAACAGTTTTCTTTTCCTGCATTTACTTTATTTCTAACCCTTTCCTGATTTAAATATTTTCTCACCTTTATCTCTTAATTTGCCTAGAATTATTTCTGCCATGCCAGCATGATGGGAGGTCTGGTACCTGCTGCTATCAGGGGGATGAGAGGGAACCTTTCCCCAGACATGCTGTATCAGATAACCTGGTTGTTTTGGGTTTGTTTGTTTGTTTGTTTGTTTGTTTTTTGGGGTTTTTTTTTCGGTGTTTGGTTTTGTGTTTTTTTTTTGTTTGTTTGTTTTTTTTTTTTTTTTTTTAAATGTGTGGTGGAAGCAGCATCAAGTACCTTTATTTTTGGTCCATGAGGGGAACAGTGGCTGTGTGACAGTTTAGTGACTCCAGCAGTCTGATCCCTTTGGCAGTTATGCTTAAAATAAGCTGCACTTGGAGGTCACTGGGTTCATGCAACAGCTACTGGAGAATCATTTCTTTCTGCATATCCCACCCAGTAATATCCCAAGCCCTGTGCACCACTGTGATTATGTTTTTTAATTCCATGACATTCCTAAAGATTTCTGGACGTCATGCATTTACTATTACAATGGGCAATGAAATCTCTCCATATAGGTGCATACCATCCACAATTTCCATGTCTAGTTGCATACCTTACACAATAAATTCGCATATAGCAATTAAATTCAGACACTTGGTAGAAAATGGCGATTTCCTTTTGCTTCTACTTGTTTTGAGTAAAAGAATCTCCCCATCTTCATCTGAATAGGCATGACTGACATAAAAAAATACTTCAAGAGCTGAACTTGTCTACTGAACACAAATACAGTGAAATTCTGTATATCTTTAAATGTTTTATATGTCCTAGTCATATATAATTTATTGTGTTGTGAAGCTGAGCCCTTCTTTGAATGAAAATTTTACTGTCAGAGCCTGGGGTACTTTAGTTTGATGATTTAAAACTCCCAGTGCGCTTGTAGCAAATAGCACTTTTTATTACACTGTGTTTGTCCAAGAGGTCAACTTTCAGTACAGCAGGATTTCTTCCCACTGTTGAATTATTTCTGATGGCAAGGCATCTCGTGTCTTAATTCATTTAGTACTGAATGCAGTAGCCAACACTGTCTTAGGGGCTCATTAGGCTGGACCTGGCAAGCACAAGGGTGGAAGCTTCACCTTTTTTATGCAAGCATCCTTGCTAGCAGATTATACAGCAGATTAAATGATGTATGCCTGCTTATACCCCTTTGGTTTTAAGATTCCCATTTATAATTTTGCTCCAGTATTTCATTTCCTCAGAGATGATGCTGAATTTAAGCTGCCTTGTGATGATGCTAAATTCATTTCTGAGATGAGTAAAAGTGACTAAAATTATGTGCATGTTTCCTGTGAATTACTATATACTGAGCAGATCCTAGATTAAAAGAAAAGCTTGACTTTAAAGGTAATGTGATTAATTTCCTCATCCAAAACCAGCTAGATAGTTTTCATGATCAGGTTGATACAGTATAGATGCCCTATTACACCCATTTACAGCCCCCATCCCTTTGCTGCTAGCCCCTGCTGAGCCTATTAAGTTGGTATCAAGTCAACTTGTCTCTTAGTGATAGTACACAAACTCTCAGAGTGCTGCAGAATTCTGCATCTGTCCTCTTACCTGTCACTTCAGCCTCCTTTTACTGATGTTAAAAGAAATCTTTACTGTCAGTCATATAACCAATTCACTTTGTTCCCAGGCTGTGACAACCCTGTTGTGTTTCTCCCACCACAGCACTGACTTCTGTGAATTAGTATTCTCAAAATTTAGACTAGCTCATTAGTCTGAATAAATTTGAAAGGCTGCTGTTCACATTTTTTTAAATGAGGCTTGGCTTTTCTTGGACATAATTTAGACATCTTTAGGGGAAAAAAAAAAAAAAAAACAAAACAAAAAC
>JANRGW010164239.1:0-32003 GCA_024733675.1 Psilopsiagon aymara | reverse complement strand
GCAGTTCTGGTGTCCTCAACATAAAAAGGACATGGAACTGTTGGAACAAGTCCAGGGGAGGGCCACGAGGATGATCAGGGGTATGGAGCACCTCCCATATGAAGCTAGGCTGAGAAAGTTGGGGCTGTTCAGCCTGGAGAAGAGAAGGCTGCGTGGAGACCTTGTAGCAGCCTTCCAATATCTGAAAGGGGGCCTATAGGGATGCTGGGGAGGGACTCTTCATTAGGGACTGTAGTGATAGGACAAGGGGTAGTGGGTTTAAACATAAACAGGGGAAGTTTAGATTGGAACATGAGAAAGAAATTCTTTAGTGTAAGGGTGGTGAGGCGCTGGAACGGTTGCCCAGGGATATTGTGAATGCTCCATCCCTGGTGGTAGTCAATGCCAGGTTGGACATAGCTTGGGTGATATTGTTTAGTGGGAGGTGTCCGTGCCCCTGGCAGGGTGGGTGGAACTAGATGATCTTAAGGTCCTTTCCAACCCTAACTATTCTATAATTCTATGGTTCTATTACAGAAAAGTAATCCTAAACACAAGTCTATTGGCTGATTAATAAATCCTCTTTGTGGCAATATTACTTGAAATCATGCAGAGAACTTATCAGGTACATATATTTCAGATGACATGTTAAAATGCTTCTATGCTCTTAGGCAAAAATGCTGCATTTTTTTGCCAATTATGGAATTGCTGTTGGGGGTGGGGGGAGAGGGAGGGAGAAAGAAATATTCTAACAGGAATACAGTAAAAACTTACGTGCATGCACTCTGAGTAAGTATCACTGTGTTTTCACATAGTAGCACTACATCATTGAAGCCAGTTGCGCATTGAGGAGCTGTTCAGAACAAGAAAGTGACATCTAGGGATCACTCAATGTATAGGCAAAAAGTACAGTGCTTTCTCTGTGTGTTAATAGGGTAGTTTAATTTCTAAGTAAATGTCTCCCTAGGTGTGTTTGATATGAAAGCAAGTGGAGATGGGAAAGCTTTTGCTTATATTTTAATGATTTTTAATCCAAGTTATGCTTTTCAAAAAAAAGAAGAAAATCTCTTTCAAATTCATATCATGGCACTGCTGACTCTGCTTTGCACTTGGTGGAATTAGCTGAATTGGTTTGCATGTGATCCACATAACTTTTGTCTTTCCTTCCTAAGATGCTGGTCGTTGACTTATTAATACAAGGAAAAGGAACATTTTAAGTTATTACCAACGATTGAATGTTACTTTGCATAGAGATATGTATTTAGGGCTGTAAGTTTTGATTTTATAGTTACACTTGTCCATTCATAGAATTAAATATAACCAGGCAGCATGATTGGAGGTGGACATGTAGTACTGTGGATCTTCATTATAGTTGTTGCTGTACTTCAATATAAGTATTTAAGAAGTATGACTTTTTAACAAAGTTGATAAGGTGAGTTTTGAGCTGGGAGCATGAATTAAATTTTTAAACAAGCTTTGTTTAGTTGTTAGCTGTGCATTCTGTAAAGTTATCCATAGGCTATTTCTTTTTAGAAGGTTAATTTGCACTGGGCTAAACTCCCCTGTGGATTTTCTTGGGCTGTGGTTTGTCACAGTAGACCACAGAGTTTCCTTTGGAGCCACTTCACCATCTTAATTAAATCTGTGGTTAGGCTTATATAGCTATTATTTGCTTCATAGAATAAAACACTTGAGAGTTTGGTGTCTGCTCTTGAGTGTACTAAAAGTAACTGCCTTAATTAAACCAAAAATAAAGTCACTTCTGTTTTTGAAGTGCTGACAATATTACCAATTTCACTAGTAACTTTTTTCTTAAATAGAGAGCTATGACTACTTGGGTAAATGCTTAGCTCCAAATTGTAAAGTTTTATTAAGACCTATTCAGTGGGAATTCTTTATGTTTTAGGGTAAAGGTTACTAAGTTTATAAAAAATGTAAAAGGTAAATTTGAGGTTGGTTTTTTTTTTTTTTTTTTTTTAATTAAAGTTGATTTTTGCTTTTTAAGAAAATGGGACTCAGATATCTGTTTTCTTACACGTTTTTCACCTTCACCCCTCGTAGTTTCAGTAAAACAAATTTTTTACTAGCCTAACACATATGCTGTTTTAGTCTTTCATTTTCAGAAAAAAATAGTTCAAAACACCTTCTTGTATTAAAACTCTTAAAAACTGGTTATTTGAAAAACATGTCATAGACATGCCTGGAGGCTTCGCTGTATGCACACCAGGTGATGCCCTACAAGCAGCTTGCAGTTAGAATAATGTTGTTTTATGAGCACTACAAAAGAAGTCCATATTTTTTAACGAAAAGAACATACTAATGTTCAGTTGGTTTACAGGACAGAAAGAAGCATTTTATGCAGTTACCAAAAATGGCTGATTTTTCATAAAGTTATAATCCTTGAAGATCACTGTAAGATAATATAGTGTTTGTCTATCTATTTCTTGTACTTCTCTTGATTTTTGAGTAGAGAACTGGAATTTGAATTTATGGTGAATACAGTCCTTAACCAGAATTGCAGGCTGAGGCAAAGCTGTGGAAACCTGAAAGAATCACTCTTAACAGTGCTAAATGTGATAAAGGAAGCTGGATAAAATGATTGACGAAATGTCAGATGGCAAACTGAGAGCAAGATGTCAGTAACATATAAAAGACTAATGAGGTCTACAGCAGCCAGTTCCAGAGACAGAGCAGAACATGCAGGTTAAGAAATGTTTAAACACAGCATTTGAAATGCAATCCACATGCTGAATGTAAGCTACTGTTATTTATGTGGATGCATGTTTAGCTTGAGAATACATGATAGGCCATGATTAACTAGTACTCCAAGAGCAGAGTAATAAACTGTATTCCTAGAAGACAAAGGTGTACCAGTCTGTTCTTGGATGTGTCTGCTACGGGTCAGGTCTCTGGAACTGTACTAATAAGGGCCTGCATCTAACAGGGTGGCAGGCCTTGAAAGAGAGTACTTGGTTTTCATTTCTTAAGGAATATAGCAAAATATGAGAGATCCTGCTCCACTTTCCCCTCCCTAGTGCTGAAGTATTGGCTTGTCGATTGTTTTGCAGTCCTTATTGGCTGGCTTTTATCAGAAATGCCACATTCAATAGGAAATACTTTAGGAACAGAAATAAATCGTGGTATCTTGTAATTTTTATAAAGTGAACTTTTATGAAGAGTAATTCTATTGAAAAAATTCTGCTGGTACTGTAAGTACAGGCATAGGTAGAAGATTGTTACCTCACTTGAATGTCCTTGAAGAGGGGTTCCTTCCCTCTTTTCATGAAAACGCCACCTTTGGGAGGCTTTGAGAGCGTGTGTGGTCCTCAGAAAGGGCTTTCTACAGAGGACTTGCTTTCACTTTATATTGCTTTGGGACTTGATTTGTGTGTGCAACAAGAGTAAATAAGTTCTGGAAATTAAAAAACAAAACAAAACAAAACCACTGCAAGTAAATATTTTTAGCCAGTAAGAATAAATTGCAGAAATAAAAAGAAACGCTTCTTTGCACACTTGGTGCTTGCTGTTATAAACCCAAAGTTTTCCATGAGTTGGCAGCTGCTTAATTTATCATGTGAGATCGTGACATTTTTCTGATAAGTATGAAAGATAAATCTATCACATTTTTGCTTTCTAACAGCAATTGCATTTTCTGCATAGGATGCACTGAAATAATAGAGTGCTTAGCAAAAGTAAATATGTGAAAATGGTGTTTAAGATTTCAGCGTAAGCAGTAATTAGAGTACTGCTTGTCAGTTTTAGAGCATTGTGAAATATTATGGCATATTGTGACTTTATTTTTACAGAATCTGTTGCATACCTGTCACGTTAATTCAACTAGAAAGCATTCTTTATGACAATTCATACAATATCATAAAGGCAACCAGTCATGTTTGTTACTGAATCATTGCATGTCTCAATGTTGAGATTAAATTGGAAAAGAAAAAGACAGTTCAGGAAGATTAAGCTCAGTATAAAATGCATTTTAAGGGAAAGCAGATCTTGTTTTCCATTCCTCTTGCAATCTTAAAATTCGGAAGATATGAACCTGCTTAAATTAGATATATCTGCAGGAATTAATATTTAGTCTAGTGTGGACAGAAGTGATTACATGAACTGCAACAAGATGCCCAAGGCTGGCAAAGAAAATGTAAAACTTTTATTATTATTTAGTTCTTAAAGTGCAAGATGGACTTCTATTCAGTGACTGACATTTTAATGTTTGGTTTTTGGTTTTGGTTTGGTTTTGTTTATGGTTTTTGTGATTTGGGTTTTTTGGGTGTTTTTTTTTTTTGTTTTTCTCTTCCTTGGTCCACAAGGATGAAAACTGCAAACTACAGAATATATATATAAGAAGGAATGATCTTTTATTTCTTGATTTGTTTAATCTCAGCATCTTTAAAGTGTGGATTTTGGGGGTTTGTTGTTGGCATGTTTGAGGTTTTTGATGATCACTTTCTTAGGCATTGCTTGGAAGGAATCCAGTTAATGTGCGATTGGTGTGTTTGGGCCTTCTGTGCATCTAATTTGTTTTCTGTTTTCATAAGGTAATTTGTTAGTAATCTTGTACATTTCTCAAAAAGCATCAGATGTCAGCTCAAGCATTTTTTTTCTTATATCCATGTAGTCTTACCTCCTAGGACAGGTATAGTAAAAGGTTTTACATTTCTGTAAACAGAATGTTGTTAGAAGTGGGTTTGCATTTTCCCATGCTGTTTTAAATAAGTTTGAAATCTGTTAGATTTTGTTGCTTCCTGTCAGCATCCTGGAATTGAATTACCTGCAGTTACATATAGCTGATGCTGCTAGGCAAGCATATCACTGTTACTAGATTGTTGATTCAGTGTAAATATATAGTAGATAAAATTACTACTGTTTAGTGAAGCACTCTTTACTGATCTGTTTTTTATTAACATGGAATAGAACAGTGAGAGTAAATATCATTAAATATTTTTATCCTTCGATAAAAGTTACATACTAGTTATTAATTGAACAAATAAAAAGGTTTTATGAAATGCTTCTATATGGATACCTATATACTTGCCTAGCTTTATTCATCTCTGAAATGGTGAAGATATTTTCCAATAATGTTTACCACAAGCTGAAGTGTTTTATATGCCAGTTCAAAACAGAAGTTGTTAATAACTATTATAGGAGCTACTAAAAGGACCCATAGCTTACCTAAAAGCAGTTTACTATTCAGGATTACTTCTTCGATTTTGGAAGCAGTTGAGTACCTTGGTAATTCTGTTTTACTTCAGTCTTTCGGTATTCAACCTTAAGAAGTCAGGCCAATGTTGTCAAATATAGCTGAAATTAGACTCCTAGTCCTTATTCTGTGCCATTAGTAAGGGACATGAGCTTATTTAAATGATGTATAAAGTAACACTAGAAGTATTTCAGAATGTAGGGGAAGGAAATTCCTTTCATAAATCAAATACTGTATGTACTTTTGTATTTTATTTGAATGTGTTTGTGACTGTCCTTTGTGACGGTATCCATATGCACTGGGCTTCAGTTGAACAGAATATAATGTTAATTAAAAGAACTTTTAGAAAAGGACTAAAAAAGTGGCAACTGTATTTCTGAGTTGCAGTATTAGTTTTATTCTGACTTTTCCTACTTGGACCTATTTTCTCTTTTTTTTTTTTTTTTATTTTTTTATTTTTTTTGTGTTGGCCAGTGTGCAATTGCATGACATGATGACTGCCGACTTTGAATATTTAAGTCCTGTAACAACTGATCTTGATAGCTCCTTTACAACAGTCACTACTTAAGCATTTGCTCTCCTGAATTACATAAGCAGAAAAGATGATTAAAAGCAGTGTGTGCTGAATGTAGGTGCTATGTGTTTCAATTTTAGCTGAATATGCTTTTAGCTTGGGTTAGTTGTACAGAGGTGAAATACACACTGGTCATACAAAATGTGATGCTCTAGCTACCATTTATTGACAGCAATTCTTAATGCTTTTGGTATTTTAATCATTTAGCTATGCATCCTCCATTGAATTGTCACGTTAGTTGTATGAGTGATATTGGCTTCTCACAAATGCAGGCAGCTTTTTTTCCTTTACTGTGTAATCTTTGTCACTAAGCTGTATGTGTGCATGTGTATGTGCATATGTATACAAAAACATATGCATGTGGTAGTTGTGAGAGGACCAGCACATTTGGTGACTTCTGGTTAATCTCAACAAAGATGAAATTTAAAGTGTACTCCTAGGAGTGAAAGGTGAGTTTTTCTGATTTAGGAATTTTTTTAGATTTTAAATGCATTTTGGAAATTCTCTGCATGAATGAGGAAAACAAACAGTCACGTACATCCCTCACCATGACTGAAAATATGAATGTCAAATGCATAGCAAAAAATATGAACATTTAAACTTATCCTTTCTGATTACTGGAAGAGCATTTATATTTTCTGTGAACTCCCTGTGATTTAAGGTAAAGTGAGAAGCTGAAGCCAATGAGCTTTTGCTCTGAGAAGATAAAAAAAGTGATTGTCTTAATAAGACCTGTTTCAAAGTTTGGGCTGAAGTACAGTGTGCTATGGGGTAAATAAAATGAGAATTTCATTTAATAGGATTTTTTTTGCAGGAAGCCTGAAAGTACTTTTGTTCTGAGGACTCAGTTCCTTGGCTTTTCATACACTTCTGAATTCATAAATGCAGATTCATGTATACAAACATGTATGCATGTACTTAATTAACCACTTAGAAGAAAGTTGTCATTTTTATAGACTATTTTGAATAGCATTCAACTTGCAATAACATGAGAAAAATTTTAAATAATGTATTAATAATATATGAATATAAGAACTTCTGAGGTTTTATGACTAAAAAATGTCAGTGCAATGCAGTGCAATAACAGTGAATTTGTTTACTCTTCCAAGAACTGGATTGAATAGTTGCTGGAGGCCAGGTGTGCAAGTGCTGGAGAGGCCAAATGTAAGCAAAGCTGTAAAGAAAGCCAGTGATCTATTTCATAGAGCTAAGAAATAGTATTTTAGTATGCTTACTATTAATAATGGATAGTCTGATGCTTACTTGCTTTGCAACAAGTAAGATTTAATAGTTTTGTGAGATCAGAGAATGTGGGGCATTGTTTTACCTTTGTATTTACAGAGAAGTATTACAGTAGCATTTTGCAGCATCTCATAAAATAGCACATCTAACAAATCACAATATAAAGGGAAAAATGTCTTAATTTGAGACAAAGGGCATATAGTTTATCATGGGTGTGAGGAAAAACACGTAACAATGTTTAACTCTTTTTTCTGGGAAGATAATCACAATTACTTCGCTATCACTGGATGTTTTAGAGACTAAAGCGTGTATGAAGACATTTGCTTTGTCTTAACCCTCCAAGATAGTGAAGACAACTTCTCAGACTTTCAACCTTAGCATCTTTGACTAAATGGGTATCAATAACAGCTACATATAAAATAATTTCCTTAACAAACCAGAAAAATGCTGGAGTTCATTAAATTAATTTCTTGGTCAGGGCTTTGACCTAAGATTTTTCTTCCTGCCAAGTCTGCTAATAATCAGCATGCAGGATAATTTAAGACATTTGAGAAACTAGGTCCACTTTGCAGAAAGCTTGTGACATCATTGTCCAATGCTGCTTGTCATTGCCATAGACTTGGGGAATAATTGGAGAGTGCAGATATCCAGTTGAAGTTATTACAGTCCGCATCAGGAATTCTTACCAAAGTCCATTTTCTCTTTTGATGGTTGAAGAAGATAGTTTTAGTAAGATGAAACATTGGTCTTCTGCAACATAGAAATTGTCACCAAAATCTTTTATTGTTTCAGTTGTACCTTTTGAGAAGGGCGCTTTGGGCTGAGCTCATATGTATCTCCTTTTCCTTCTGCAATAGGTGAAGAGAAACACTGGAAGTGAGACGTTTAATGGTGTCTGATGGTGAACAAAGGGTGAAAAAACTGTGTGGCACAGGTTTTTCTTGGTCTTTATTTAGACAATATTGTTTATCCAAATTTTACTTTTATGGTCATGTTAGAATGTTACAATCCCTTTTAGTAATAAGCATCCAAGAGAGCTACACCAACTACACAAGAATGCCGTCTTCTAAGCAGAGTGGTTTAAAAATTATTATCATGCATTTTTTACAGTTTAGGGGTCCTTTGTACCATTAAATTCCCCTCTCTAAAGTGACAGTGCAGACTAAGCTTTTTTGACAAGAGATGTCCTAACTCTAGTAGTGTAGAAGTAACTGTGAGGTTTCTGAATGCTTGCTGTCTCTCTTCACCTTACCCCATCTTTAGTATTAGTGTCTCTAAAGGTTGCTTCCTATGACTGCTAATTGGTAAAATATAGCTAGTAATGTGATGTGGCATACCATAAGTCTAGAAATAATAGCACTGCAAGTCAAATTGGAAAGAAAAAATAAATAACTCTTCATTATAGGTGACATTTCCTCCCCAGTTCTGAAATACAAGATTTAAGTTTGATGGGGGAAAAAAATTTACAGTACTCATATTTTCAGTACTTGACAGTTCTCATTGTTAACAAGGGTGCCATTTCATGTATTTTATAAATATTTCAAATCAGGGTTCCTTAGATGAAGATATTAAGATGCCATTTCTCTGGTGAATGTCATTGGTGACAGGTAATTTTCCAATTTTCCAAACAGGTTTTCTTTTTCTTTGTAAGTTCTCTTATTTTCAGTATTCCTAAATCCTCTTTGATTCCTTTTACATTTTTGTCTTCCCAGTCAGATTTCATAAAGCATGTGCAATAGAAATGTGTATTAAAAACCTCCTGAAGCTTGAGTATAAAATTAAATGAAGTGTGTTAGTACTTTGCTGCTATTGTTTTTTGGGGTTTGTTTGCTGTTTGGTTTTTTTTTAGTGTAATCTACTACCTTTCTGTAGTTTATTATGTTTTTGGGTTTTTTGGGGTTTTTTTTTGGGGGGGGGGGGGTTGTTTTTTTTTTTTTTTTTTTTTAAGTTGAAGATATATTTTTATTGTACTAGGTGAAGATAGAAAACAAATTTCCTGGTCACATAAGGATGTTAAGGCAAAATATCTTAATTTAAAGCAAGATCTCAGTGGGTGGGAGTATTCTAGTGAATGTAAGCAGATTAAAAGATGCTTTAATTTATCTTTTGGTTTTCTACAAGATTTGAATTTGGATGGATGGAGTAGTCTAATTTTTCATTAGTTAAGTATGCAATTAAAATAACTTCATACATCTTTATTTTTGTTTTCTGGAAGCTTTGAGTTTATTGTGTAATGGCAGAAGGTAGGTGGAAATTTGAAACAGCTTTTGTAACAACTTCGTAACAGTTTCCTAAGTATAAAGGTAGGACATGTTTATCTCTTTTTAATTGTGTAAAGTACCTATCAGCTGCTAATAAATCTTTGCTGTCTATCTATGCAAGATCATCTAGACATAAATTGCATTTTATAATGACTAGCTGTGGGCTGCAAATATTTTTGACCCACCTTCTACAGGAAATATAACGGTTGTATTTTTTGTTCTTCCACATTAAAATACAAATTTCAGTAAACACTTGACATTGTGATTTTAAGTGTACTTCCTGCATATATATGTTAGTTAACAGAATGAAGAAGAATGTGTTGAAGAACGTATTGATAAATGTAAACAAAGAGTTCATGGAATTGAGAGGTGGAATTGTTAGACTTCCGGCAATTATCTGAAAAGATCATCAGGTCTAGTGCCATCAGTCAGTTATTACATGAAATACTCCCTTTTTAAATCAATTAATGTACATTTCAAAAACTTGGATTATTTTGTCTCCACTGTTTTTCATCTGAAGCTGTTCCAAAAGGTGTTCTTGCATTTGAGCCGTAATGGCAGAAAACTCTGTTAATTTCCAATTTATATCTCTGAAGTGGCTGTGAACCCTAATTTGCATTTGTCTTTAAGGTAAACTTTTTTTTCTGAACTCTTTTTATTTGCTCCTTCCCTTTCTTTCTTTCACTCTTGCAACGCAAGTCAGGCAGGGTTATGCATGTTTATGCATGTATCAATTCTGTACCAGAGCTTTAACAGTATCCTCTGCAGATGCACCCACAGAGCCCTGGGGACCCATACACCTTTACCTGGTATTCTAGTCAGGGAGGATCTATTTGAGCTAGTTGTCAGGGCCAGCTCAGGGCAGGGGACAAGAGCAGATGTGAAGGCTCTACCAGGAAATAACTCGAATAGGCTGAGCTCTGCCTGCTAGCCAGTTATAGTAGCTGTCCTAGCAGCAAGAATTCGCAACAGGGGGTACCAAAGACATAATATAGACCATCATCTCCTCTGAAATCACATCCCCGAACCAATGTGTATGTACGTATCACTCATCTCCATTTAACATCTCTGCTGATACATGAACAAATCAAGGTCATACTCTATTTGCTGTATTTAATTTGAAATGTTGTTTTGCCAGTACATTTTTATATAGAATTAACACGAATACTTCTAGGGAATACACAGTGCTTTTTGGGTTGTGACCTTGCGTTTGACTTCTGCAAACGTGGTCTATAGCAATAAGGGCATACTGCAGTGGTGATTTCTGCAGTCTGTATTCCTGTTCTCTGCAGTCACTTCTGATTGATGAGCTATTTGATGTAACATTGAGGTTTTTTCTTAGTTACTAACTGAATCATCTTGACTTTTATACTTACAGCTTTCATTCCCTGTGTGTAACTGCACTCATTGAGATAATCCATTTCATTAGGTATGATAGCTTCTTTCTACTCCTTACTGACAAATGTTTTAGCAGTGCTTGTCTGTTGTGCCAAGATAATACAAAAAAAACCCTAAAAAGATTTGTTCCAAGAATAATCTTTCACATTGCTAAACTCCTTCCAGCTGATGCTTTCCTTTTAGAGGATGGTTAATATCTAATTTGACATTTTCCATCTTAAATAATGTTAAAACCTCTGATTTTCCTCATGATATCTGATTATTTTTAGCTAAGTGTGAAATAATGCAACATGTAAGGCATGTAACTTGTAAGTCATAATTCAGAATAACAAATATTATTTTCTTATGGTAGTACCAACATTCTGTGAGAATATAGGCACTATAAATTTAAAAAGTTTCTCCTCCTTCATTTCTGGTTGAAATGTCTCTTGGAAAATGTTAATAGTCTAATTTGAATAAGAATGCAAAAACCCTCAATCACCTGCTTAAACAACATCATACCCTGAAAGCACTGAAAATAAAGTTTGAAGAACATTGCAACCGGCTCGTTCATACTGGTTTTGTGCATCCTGAATATACATTTTTCTTACTTAATTCTCACTGTGGTGAATGTATTATTCACTATAATATTAACAGTGTCAGAAATATATATGCAGGCAGGGATGATGAAAAAGAGAACTCCAAGGGGAAATTGAAAGTAATGAAAAAAGATTTACTGGCTGCAGGGCTGTCTTGCATGACAGCTTTGTCTTGTCAGCCCTTCCTGTGTTTGAAAGGGTATGATGTGCAGGCTTTTGTTTCTGATAGTGCAGTTATGGTCAGCATGTGTGAAACCCTCATGGTGGTAACTCTGTGATCTGATTTGCTGCATGAGGCAAAGAATTATTGTGTTACTCATGTGGGTTTGGATCTTCTAAGAAATAGTCGCTGATGGATTGTGATAGTGGTTATGTGTTTTTTTGGTGCTACATTTCTTTGCTTTAAAGATCTGTATCAGGTTCATCATTATCTCATCTCCCCAAAACAAAAAATTGTTGTCTTTGCAAAATTTCCAAAAGTTAAACTTTGGCACTTACAGAAACTTAATTCTTTTAACATGGTCTGCATTATAATGTAGGAATCTGTAATTGTGGAAGATTTCCAGAATTTCAGGCTGTTGAAATGGCAAACTGTGCAAACTTCCCATTGCTGGAAAAAAAGTCGTCTAGTACGTAGCAAAGCTAAGTTTGACTGCTGTTCTTTTAATTTATTTTGGTGTAGGTTATAGAGTAAATGTTGGTAAACTTGGTAGCAACGGCAAGGAGTTTTTCCTTATATGGTGTAGGCTGTTTGGTAACCTTAACTCAAAAACTTTTATTTGACTTCAGGGAGAACACTCGTGAAACACTCTTGATGCAGCAAAGAGTCAGGAAGTTCTGCAAGTGGTTTTACTTTAGTTATATTTTTGTGATGGTTAGGTTTCTAAATCAGTTAACTCTGTAGAATTGACAACTGACCAGTTTTTCCATTCATTTCCAAAAACTTTTTTTTTTTTTTTTTTTAGTTGCTTGATAACTGTAGTGGTTTATAATGTAAATATAATTAGCTTTTTACTACATGCATAAAACTAGCGTTGACCTTTGATACAGCACTGTAATTTCAGATAATATTTTCAAGTTCATGGCAACCTCTGTTCATCAGCATTGCAACCTACAGCTAAACGTTTTCCCCTCTAGTCATATTATTAACATGGTTTTCTGCTTAAATGTCCCACAGTAATCTTCTGCTAATTAGTAAACGCACATAAAATTGTATTCTGCTTTTCTAGTACTTGGGCCTTTTGTTGTTTCTCAGATATCTTTAAGAAGTCTTATAAGGCTAGTAGAGGATATGTGTGGCGAATTCGGGGTTTATTTTGTTTTAATTTTGTTCTGACTGTACTTCAGTATGTACTTCTAGCTTTGCAGTGCAGATCATTGTAGAATTACCATGCTATTTAAAGTTATATGCTCAATGCCGATCTTTGAAAATTTTCAGTTTAATATCTGAATTTTCAGTATAATAACTGAAAATTTTCTGTTATTTAAGAACTTAAGATTGCAGATTTGCTGACTGTAATCCAGTTATTTTTTTCAATATTGAAGTGGCTAATGTAATCACTGATTTTCTCTGTGCAGTCTCACGATGCAAAGAGACGTATGCTTAAGAACTGAAATAAGATGTAGCTATGAAGTATTACCTTATTTAAAGTTTCAATGAGTGATGTGGTGACTACGTCATGGCGTTATAAGAACATGATGAATGGGTTATACAGTGATGGAATTGTTTCCTCATGTCAACAAGTACAGAACCCACACCAAGCATTCCTTATGTGAGATGGAATATCTATAGCCTGACATTATCTTAGCAATTCTGTTCTGTAGTGAATAACAAACTTGCTTCAAAAGATGAGTTGGACCTCGATAAATAGCATGAAAAACGCCTAAATGGAATTTAAATCAGACAATATCCAGACAGTTTTACCTCCTCCATACCTGAAAAAAAAAAACCTCAGGTATCTTTCTTGAGAGACTATAATTGTATTAGGAGTTCTGGTGAAGAATGTACATAGCATATTGATAGTTATGCCTGTCTGCTCATGAAGAGTGTTGTCACTGGCTTTGGAGAAATTCAGAAAATTAATGGAAGACAGAAGAAAAATTGTTCAAACCAATGACTAAATGAAGACCCACCTTCTGAGAAATGTCTGTTACTTTGCGTCTTGAGGACTGGATCCCCAGGCTCTAACTCACTCAAAATTCCTAAGAGTTTCTGAGGACCTGTGACTTTCATTGACTTCATATGGTGATGTGGATCCTAAAATGTTTATATTTGAGAGATTTGTGCATGCAGTAAATTCAAAAGGTGTAGCAGGATTTCTTTTCCCTATTTGCTTGTGTAGCTATGCATAGAATCAGAGCTAACTTGGGGGGAGGGGGGGAAGAACACATTGACAGAATTAAAAAAAAAAAAAAAGATCACTCCTGGGTGTAAATCTTTTGAAAGGTTTTAAAATCAAGGAAGTTGCTTAGATGCATTCTGTATTGCTAGTTTTGGGGAGAGTCAGCTGGCTTAGTGTTTCACATTTCACAGCAGAAACGTACTATTTCTTGATTTGAGGAAATAATGCAGAATCACAGCAGTTGCCGTAAAAGTACTGTGTTTGTGAAGTTTATAAAACATTTAACAGCCTTATTTTCCAAAGCCAAGGTTTGACATTTCTGCTTCTGATAGAGGAGGAAATGTTGCTTTATTTAGGTAGACTTTTACATCAGCCTGGTGAAATAGCACACCACTGTTTCCAGTGTATCTGTTGTTCCTCATCCTATCAGAGGTAGCATTTCAGCAACAAACAGGCTGATAAATGGGAAGGTCTAAAAAGTGCTGTTATCTATCAGGTCTTCAAAGATGAATGGATATATGAAGATGCAATAATGAAGAAGCTGCATTATCTAGTAATCCTGGGTTGAGAGCTACAAAATTAGGATTTCTGAGGAAATCTTATTAACTTCAGAAAGAAAGCTGCCTCTGCTGGATTGCAATCTTGCAGAATTTTGTCATTCCAAAAGCCCAGGATATTGTGTATTATTGTCCTGGAGATGTTATTTTTGAGGCAGAACCTCTTCCTTGGGAGTGTCCAAAGTAACTGCCTGTTTATCTAAAGTGATTATATGTGACCAGGCTTGGAGGGATTGTATTTTCAAAGGGTGAGTTTGGAAAGTCTGAGCATCTGGAAGTTTCTGATAGCTTATTTGTTAGGAAAACAGGATTGGGTCCTCATTAGCTATATATAGAATATTTAATTCTTTTAAATCTTTAAAAATATTTATCAGCATATTTGGTAGACATCAGAATGGAGTAGAATGCTGTGAAAGATGGGGAAGAGCAAAAGAAAGAGGAAGGGAAGGGAAGAGGAAGATACAGTTAAGAAAATTGTAACAAATTATAGGAATTTCTCGAACAGTGTAGTTTCTGTCAACAAGAACTTTAAGGTCTTGGTGGGTTTTGGTTTTTTTGTTTGTTTTTTTTTTTTTTGTTTGGTTGGTTTTTTTGGGTTTTTTTGTTTTTTTCTTTCCCCATTTCTGCTTCAATTAATGTAATAAGGCTTTACAGTTTAATTTACCAAGTAGCTAAACTCCCTGGGAGGTACTCCAGTGGTAATTAGTCATCTGAGAAAATGCAGGAAAGTCCAAATGACTGGCAGATTCATAAACACATCACATACGCAGCATTAAATTCCTAGGGCTTTTTTCTTAGAGATGTACACTGTGCGGTGTAAGACAATGCGCAAGAACACATGCTTAATGTTGGGGAAGAATGGTTTATCTCACATATTTTCTCTTAGTATCCTTCTTTATCAAGAAATGATATTTTACCTTTGAGTAAAAGTGCTGGATCTTATCACTCGCTTGTAAAACATTATCCGAAACTTTGCCCAGAAAAAACAGAGTTGTGTTTCTATTTTTTTCTTGTTTTCAAAAGGCAGTGATGATGCAGTGCAGTGGCTGAGCTGACCTGCAGCCAGTCAGAGCTCAGTTTCTGGCTTTTGATTCTACATGTAAATAGGGGACTCCATCCTCTGTTTGGATTGTCAGCATAAGAATAGGGCCTTGCTGCGAGCTGTAAGGAAGACTTCGAGCTGTAAGGAAAAAATGATGTTGCAGGTTTTTATTTTGAGAAGTACAGGTTTTAGGCCTTTGTCTTTGTTGGCGTTTTCACCACATAAACATTGTATAAGTCTGTTTTTCCTGCTTAGAATATAGTTCATTGCAATATATTACTGTATATATAAAATATATAGCTGCATATTATTCGTATTATGCAAAGTTGTATTAAACTCAATGGTGCATGTATCTTTCACTTCAATGTGACTTTGTGTAGTAAAATTCTATATAGTGGTAGGAATTTTTAATGAAGTAGCTGCCAGAACTTCTCAAAGAACAACTAAATGACTGAGAAAATAAAAATTGTTATCACATAATTTAACATTGTCACAGCTATATAATTTTTGATAAAGCATCCACAATTATACAGCGTACTCTTTTCTTTCTTAATAGATATGAAGTCTCATTATTTTAATAAAGAGCTTAGGCCTGGGCTTTATGTTACTGACAGACTCTATGAAGGAGAGAATTGACACAAATTCGCTACTGTAAATCATCTCAGTCAGCTTACATCGGCTGCATATGAATTTGCAGGTGAAATTTTAAAATGACATTTTTCACATTGCAAAACTCTAAAACTTAAGGAACTTAGGATAAGGAAAGGGGATCTCTTCCACACCTCTTTTTTTTGGGTTTGGTTTTGTTGGGGTTTTTTTTGGTGAAAAGCTGAGACCAAGAGAGATTTCAGTGATGTATGCTGCAGTAGGTGCTGCTACGTCTGACTCTATAGAATGTTCCCATATAGTATATTAACTGGTAATAAAAGTAGGTCTTGCTAAAAGGCCTTTGTAAGGAAAATTTCATCTCAGCACTTTTTCAATATTAATAAGTAATGAAATTACTTCTATCAATTCCATGTACTAAACTGAATTGAATACCACACTACTCATGTTAGCACACATGGAGCACAATATGGATCACATTTTGAAAGCTAAGTGAATGCAACACTAAAAATCAGAATTTTTCTTTCCACTGAAATTGGAACATTTAAGGCTCAGAACAAAACCTTAATTTCGGGCATTCTAGTCCAAAGTATTTAACTACACTTTGCCAAAGCGAGTGGCTCAAAGTTGTGTCACACTTTATTGTTTTATCCCTTGCAAGTCGTGTGTTAAGTTTCATCAGGTGTTCCTTGTTCTAAGTGTCATTTGTTAAGATTAATGGAAATAAATGTAATCTAATACCACCATTCCGTTGTCATCTTCCCATGCAATTTCAGAGCATGCAGACCATTCCAGAATTATATCACCTGCTCTGACGTATAATTCTAGCATATAACCAGTTGCAGCCTGTGCTGTATTACTCAGTGTCAGATAACTTAAGAAGGTGAGAGAACCTTTAAAAAGCAATAGAAGAAATATCACTCTTGTCCTAACTACAGGAAGAATAATTTTAGCTAACCCTTTCTGCCCATGTTTTTGACTAGCCATATTGAAGGGAGGCTTACCAGTTTGCAAGGAAGAAGTTTCAAGAACTCCAAGGAGTGAAAGAAGCATGCTTATAGGCAGATGCATCCTGTTATTTTTTCTGCTTTTTGGACAAGTATAATTGTCAGTGTTATTTATAGTTTGCACATTCTCTGGATGGCTTCATATCCTCTCCAAAGTCCTCTCCTAGTTTGCTTTGTTGCCATTTTTATTTTTTATGTGCGTGTATGTGCACACATGGTTATTCCAATACACTAAACATGTGAGTTATTCTAACACTAAAATCATTTAGGTTGCAAAGGAAGTTTAAGATCATCAAGTCCAACCATTAACCCATCACTGCCAAGTCCACTACTATACCGTGCTCCTAAGTGCCACATCTACACATTTTATAAATACCTCCTGCGTGGTGACTCCACCACTTCCCTGGCAGGCTGTTCTAATACTTGATAACTCTTGTGGTGAAGAAGTTTTTCCTAATATCTAATCTAAACCTCCCCTGGTGCAGCTTAAGGCCATTTCCTCCTCTCCTGTCATTTGTTATTCTGGAGAAGAGACCAACACCCACCTCTCCACAGCCTCCTTTCAGGTAGTTGTAGAGAATAATAAGGTCCCCCCTTGAGCCTCCTTTTCGCTGCACTGAACAAGCTCAGTTCCCTCAGCTGCTCCTCATAAGGCTTGTGCAGTAGACCCTTCACCAGCTTCATTGCTGTTATATGAGTATATACACATACAATGTGATTATACTAATAAAAATATCTAACTTGCTGAGTATTTCAAAACTTTGGGATTTTCTTTTGAAGTTGAGCACTCAAAATTGATAAGCCTTATTGGACTGTCATTGTGTGAGAACCCAGCATGAAGAGTTTTTTCAGTAGAAAGTTCCTATATGAAACACAGCATATGCTGTTGATTAAAGGTTATTTGTAGAAAACATTATTAGAAGCTGGCAAAAGTAGTCAACACCGTCAGAAAAAATTTGGTAGGAGGTCTGGGTTGCTGTATGTGTGGTGGAGGAATGTAACAGTGATCTGTTAAGTCTTTGCACCGAGTATTTTTGAGTGAGTCAGACTGGTGTCTAGTTTGGTGCTTAACATCCCTGTGAGTTATTGAATATCTTAATATTCTGAATCTGTGTACAATCCCATACATCCTGGAAGATCTATATTTAAAAGGAACTGTCATTTCTTGAATGATGAACTGTTACTTATGTACCTACTGTTCTTTAAATTTTAATTATTTGCGTAAGCTATATTAAGAAAATTGCTATCTCAGATATCTGTATTGGAGCACCTGGCATGAGTGCGTAAATTACTTAATGTGGCTTAACATCTGATTTAAATAGTCTCCTATCTAGCAATGTGCACGTCGCAAACTTACTTCACAAAGAAAGTGCAAAACTCACAAGGTAATGCGTTTGCCAAAAGTAGAGCAAAAATATGCTAGGGAATCTGTGTAAAACACTCTGAAATGTTGATAGGCCTATTTTTTGAAGAGCAGTGGACTACTAAATCTCACTGACATCAAGCACTAGCATTCACTGTAGTATCTTATTTGTAGGATGACCAGTGTACAGTGAGTTTTTTTGCCATCAGTTTTCCAGATTCAACTACTGCTGAACTACTAATACTAGTAGTGACTAATATATTGAGTAATTTGTTATGCAGCACTGTCTTTGAGAAAACAGAATCTGCATGAATTATTCATGTAAATAATAAATGATACTTGGAATGCCATCTATATTGGGTTTAATTTTAAAAGATTTAACTCAGTTGCATTTATTACAATGTAGGAAAACGGCAGCAGTATTTTCTATATAGAAATAAATTTGTATTTTATGAATATTTATTTTTTAGTAATTTGGAGTGTAAGAGTAATTTTGAGTAGTATGGAGAATGACAGCCAGAACAATAACTGAGTGGAATGCTTTAAGTTAGGAAAAAAACCCCAAAACCAAACCAAACCACCACCAACAAAAAAAAACACAAGTAGGGGACACTTGCAGTTTATTGTTAACTTTTAATTGCATACTCAGCTACTATGCATGTTCATCTTTTGATTTAAGAATTCTTCTTTTTAGTAAGATAAGCAATGGTAGCATATCACACTCTCGACCCAGATCCAGTGCTGTCATTTCTAGAGATAGGAGTATACATGAATTATATGTGTGCAATACATACAAATATTTAAAATAAAATGACACCTTGCATATAAACATGGTACATATATTTATATGTTACACATATAGAGTGAAGCATTCAGTCTATTTTTTTTAGATGATATTTGATTTGCAGTATAGTTAGGCAATTAAAGTTATCCAGTGATTCCTTGCAAACAAAATTTATGCAGTTTATTATAGTCTGAAACTTGAAATTCATTATAGGGATAAATAATTTAGGCCAGTTCTCCAATGTAGTACACCCATGTTATATCAGACACAGAAGATTTTTCTCTTGCCTTTCCATGCTCATTGCCCAGGAAGGCCCTTATACTTGGTTGCTAAGTCAACACAAATCAAACATAATCATAAAAGTTTGTCCTTTACGTTTCATTGCACATGCTTCACTCTATTATTCAGTATCCTTTTGTTGGTGCTGGGAGCTCTTTATCTTGGCAACTGAGGCATTTTTTGGTTCTGTACTTGATATTAAAGTCCAAACGTATCACAATGATGCACAGATTTAAGGTCATTCTAGCTTTTAAATGCTAATTGTTCTGCCAGCAGTTCTCATTTACAAGGATTTTTAAAGGCCACATGCACATTCTATAGAATTCAGTAGTCAGACATTTTCTGAAAGCAATTAAGGAATATAACTGGTCTTAAAAAAGAAGCCATATGCATATTATCCTAGGCTGCTTCTTTCTTTCACTATCAGCAGATTTATTTAAAAGTCATTTTAATGATATTGCAAAGGTTTGAAATCTATTAGTCTATTACCTTATTTATGCTTCCTTTGCCTAAATGGAAAGTTTTAGTTAGCCGAAGATGCCACAGAAACAGTGATTTCCTTTTTTATACTACCCCTTTCTCTTGCTGAACTATGAAATTATGAAACCTGATGTGATTAGTTTTTTTATGTAATTTATTTGACATCTAAAATGAAGTTTGTAAACTATATTGGGGGAAAAAAAATAGTAGATTTCAAAGTACCTTCAAGCTTTAAGAAAGAGGATGTCCATGAAGTTTTTACTAAGACATGTAACATATGTCTGCACATCCTTGGAAGTAAAATATGGAGCCTGTTTGGCTGATGTTCTGTCAGGACTCCTAAGGATTTTGTGGAAATCAACAAATGGTTGTCAAGAGCACAATCTCAGTTGAAATTTTCCGTATGTGGGTGGTTTTATTTGGAGGGCATAAGTAGAACTTTAAAATAGCATATTAGGGATATACTCTCAAAAATGCTAGCATAAAAACTGGGAGTATAAAAGGACCACCTTAGTGAGTCCATTCTCATAGTAAAAAGCAATTGGATTACCTCTACATTATTTATAAATACATTTTCATTTCTAGAGTGTCAGCACATACTCTGTTAATTCTAAGGAGGTCTGGTGGTGGAATTTTCATGGGAAAACTATTAATGAACAAATCTGGAGTCAGAAATGAAAGGACAGAGGACAGCCTTTTCAACTTGCAAGAGTAAATCTTACACTTAGGCTTCCATATGTTTGGAAGAAGTGGATAAATAGTCGAGTAGCTGGACACTGCGACCAGGATTGCATAGTGATTCACTCTAGTTCATCTAAACTGGACGTCACAATTAGGCTGCTTGTTGAGCTGCTGCTAGTTGCCTCCAGGGTACTTGGCTTCCTCTGCTACTTAGATCAAAAACTTGAGGTCAAATTCTCAAAAATGGATGCATTTTGCAGGTATAGGGAAGAGAGAGAAACAGAAATTACCTGTGCCTGGGTCTTGTAGCAGTGGTGGATATTACAAAATGGAAAGGGAAGACCCTGATCCAATGAGTAAGTTGTCCTCTGAGATTACATGGTTATAGGGAAACTTTTTTCAGTTCCCAGCATGGAGAGAGAGAGTGGGAGCAAACAGCAGTGGTTAGAGGAAGCTAGGAATATTCTTTTCTCCAACTCCATGTTGTTAGTTGCTTCTCTGTTCCTGTATATACATGAATGCTGGCCCCAGCTGCCACACTTCTTAAAGGCACCTGTGAAATGGGTTTATATTTGTTTAGGAACACAGTCTGAATTGCAGATCCTTTTCATTAAGGTACATTTAGTAGTGAAGTCTCCATCCTGCTGCTGTGCATTGTGCTCAAGCTCCTTGCTATGCATCGGTTCAGAGCAGACATACAGCAAGCTGAATAGCAAATATAGTGTGCAAGAAACATGGGTATATTACAGGCAGAAGTCCAAGAGCAATTTGGAGAAAAGTGCAAAAAATGAGCTGTACAAGAGCATGTTGCTTGCCAGGTGGAATGCAACCAAAGAGACTTGTGAAAGTGAAGGGAAATGCATCAAAATGAACAAGGTGTATTGAGTGACCTGTGGAGTAGTATGAGGAGTAATTGCTTTTTGTTGTTAAATATGTTAGATTTTAGTTTACTTTTCAGATTTCCATAAACTAAATGTAAATTATAATAGTTTACCAAAATATGTTTAACAAATACACATAATTATCCTTCAAAGTTTTAGGGAATTTATTGTAAATGTAGTTGTTCCTTTTCATTCTTCTCCTTACAAAACTGCATACAGTTCCCTTAGGTGCTTACAGGATGGATGTGAGTACACTCTGATATTCGGTAGTGGAATTTTTTCTTTTAGGTTGTCATGCTGAATATGATTCTGTACTGCAGTATGATGTTGCTGTATAGGTAGAACTCTTCAGTGACCGGTGCGTTGTGTTAGTCTTTTTTTTAATGCAATATAGTTAGAAGCTTAAATTGTGTAAGTATTAAGTAGAACTGGTGAGGAAATGAAGTTCTTCACTATAATAAAAAAACCCCCGAACTTTTAAGCGTGTGATAAAGCAGAGATCTTTTCAATGCCGTGGTTTAAAATCAAATGACAGCGTGAACACAGAATGATTTTTGATAACAAAGCACTTTTAATCATGTATGTGCAATTTTACTAGTGACACGACTTCACTTTCTTGTAAGAAAGACAGTATAGTCTACCTAGAAGTTGGGCAGGCTAGCACAAGGGCTCTTTGTGTGATTTCCCTGTTCTGTGGGAGAGATGATACAACCCAGGAGAGAAGACTTTTTTAGTCACTCTGTCTTCCCCCTTAAACAGAGGAAGTTTAGATTGGCTATAAGGAAGAAATTCTTTACTGTTAGGGTGGTGAGGCACTGGAATGGGTTGCCCAGGGGAGCTGTGAATGCTCCATCCCTGGCGGTGTTCAAGGCCAGGTTGGACATAGCCTTGGGTGGCATGGTTTAGAGTGATTTGTCCCTGCCCATGGAAGGGGGGTTAGAAGTAGATGATCTTAAGGTCCTTTCCAACCCGGAGAAGGGCCACGAGGATGAGCAGGGGACTGGAGCACCTCCTGTATAAAGATAGGATGAGAAAGTTGGGGCTGTTCAGCCTGGAGAAGAGGAGGCTGCATGGAGACATCATAGCAGCCTTCCAGTATCTGAAGGGTCCTATAGGGATGTTTGGGGAGGGACTCTTCATTAGGGACTGTAGTGAGAGGACAAGGGGGAATGGGTTCAAACTTAAAGAGGGGAAGTTTAGATTGGGTATGAGGAAGAAGTTCTTTACTGTGATGGTGGTGAGGCACTGGAATGGGTTGCCCAGGGAAGCTGCGAATGCTCCATTGCTGGTGGTGTTCAAGGCTGGGTTGGGCAGAGCCCTGGGTGGCACTGTTTAGTGTGAGGTGTCCCTGCCCATGGCAGGGGAGTTGGAATTATATGATCTTAAGGTCCTTTTCAACCCTAACTATTCTATGATTCTATGAATCTGTGTTACCTGCAGTATGCACAGAATAATGACAGTTAGTCACAACTGAATATGCACTAGAAATGGCTTGAAACTTTCACAAATACTCTCACGATTTCTTTCCATTTTCTGTCTGCAGTTTTCTAGCACTTACTTCTGATGTGACCTAGTGCATTCCCGGCCATTCTAAAATCTCGTCATAAAAACTGGCTGATGTGTTTGTGCTGGCTTTGTTTCATCCTGTTACAAGTCTGGTTAGAACGTATTTATGGAAACTGCAGCTTAAGCTGATGATGGTAGCTGTATTGGTTCTCCTGTCTCACAGCAGAAGCCCATGGTACACATGCAGTAGTTGTTAGGGCCTTATTCCTCATGGTTTTGCTGTACTTTATCCTTTTATTCGCTGTGCAAGTGAGTATAGTAGCCAGGAGTGATAGTCTTGTCATTCCCCTGTGCAAATGACTCCAAAATGTTGGAAATCACTGGAGAGTAAGACTCTCTATGAACTGCAGAAGACTTTTATTTTATGCTGACTTTGACTCATGACTTAGAAGTTAATGAAACCATTCAAGTCGAGTACTTTAATCTCACAAATTGGTTATCACAGCCTTGTGGCCACTTTTTGTTTTATAATAAAGCATAACACAAAATATCTGTGAAGGTTTTCAAAATTAAACAATGGAAAATATGTGCAATTTTGAGCTCATTAGGAGCAATTCACATTTTCAACTGTCTCATTACAGATGTTTTCATGAACTAGGAAAGTAATTTTGAACCTGTGATTTTTAATTTCCTTGCCAACTGGCATGAGCTTTTTGGGATTGTTATTTTCTTTTAATTTATTTCAAAATGTTAAGATGAGGAGAAGGAAAAAAACTCCAACACTACAGGAGAAATGAGAAGAAAAGCAAGGCACTAAGGAACAAGTGAACTGCATGAGTGTGATAAGAAATACTATTTTATACTAGGATTGTTCAGTATATATATATCTATCTCTATCTTTTTTGGGTACTTTGATGACAGTCTGTGGAAATAGAGTATACTGATAATGGGCTCAGAAGATGTACTTCAGAATTGAAGATGCACAGGTGAGGATCATTATCTTGAAGAATGACACTTGACTTGATACTATTAGGTATAGTTTTTTTGAATAAAGTGACAGGTTTCTTTAAACCAGATACAACATTAGTCTAACTAATTTTATTGTACAAAATAGAGCTGTTTGACCTTCGGTAGCACTGACAATAAACCGTTTATAAGCTTTTTGTTTGAAGAGTGTAGGGGGGACATAAGTATTCATTACATACAACTGCAATGACTACTCACAACATACTTCAGATACTGCTATATACATAATACTAGATATTAACTACTCTTCATGTGCTAGGATTTCAAGAAGTTTTGGTTTTTAAATGTAAATATGCAGGAATCTATAGTTATTACTTTTGAAGTATATTGTACTCTGTGAGACACCCCTGGAGAAGAAAACTGTGGTCTTTCATTTCTTTGAATGACACTGCTGTGCATACAGAAGAATTAGTTTCTCTGTGTCCTTAATCCTAGCTTTAACCTTTATGCAAAATCAGTCCTTCATTGTGGTCTTGACTCTGATCATATGGTTGCTGATTGCAAACAGTGATGATGATTTTTGTGCTGAGTTGGTCTGTAGTTTAAAGAACTGTAATGCAACGTATAGTAATGCAGTTTTGCCTAAACAAATTTTGACAATTTCTTGAGTCGTAATCTGTGTTATTTTCAATTTTTTTGAGGTGAGTTTTATCTAATACTGCCCATTAATTTTCCTCATATGTGGCATTTGTTACTGAAAAAGCACTTCCCTTACTAGTAAAAAGTCAGCTTTAAAAATATGAACAAGTTCCCTTTACTTTTCAAAATGATTGAATATAAAAACTGCTTTTATACAGCCTCTTAGTTGGCAACTAGATTTTCAGGAGATTCTTTATGTTGAACATGCCCCTTACCAACAGTAAAGTACCACCTTACAGTTAGGCCTGCAGAAGCTGAACAAGATTTTGCTTGGGAATAACCATCCTGTTGTGCGCATTCTTGTTTCAAGCATGAAGTGGTTCCTGCATATTTCCTACACTATTAGAGTCACAGTCTGTGAAATAATAGAATCACAGAACCTTTTGTTGGAATTAAAAAAAAAAAAAAAAAGGAAAAAGTAATATTTTATATGATTAAAACTGATGTCAGAATGATGCCACAAGGCAAAGATTAAGCCTGGACTTTTCTGTCTCAGATGTTTTACTGACCAAAGTTGGGGTGCGAAGGTTGGATTGCTTATTTTGCAATCATAGACTCATCAAATTTTTGGGGGTGGAAGGGACTTTTAAAGACTTCCCAGTTTGACCTCCCTGCCATGAACTGGGACATCTTTCACTTGACCAGGTGGCACAAAGCCCGGTCCAGTCTGACCTAGAACATTTCCAGGGATGCAAATGTATTGCTTATGGTGGTACCAAAGCTACAAAACAGTGACGCTTCATCAAACTCTGATGAGTAGAAAATCTCCTTGAGAGAATACTTCAAAATTCAGCCTTCAGATTTCCTGTGTAGATGGCCAGAAAGGTTTTCTTTTAGTGCTAGTGTTGCTGTTGGTTTTTGTGAGGAAGACAGCCATCCTGTTCATGAGCTGAATAGAGAGTGACAATCTATATCCTGTAGATCACCAAGCAATGATTATATGTAGTATGTCATTGTGTGGCAACTGTAGGCTAAAAGACACTGAAATATTTGTGCAATTCCTTTGTAAATATCTGCTTTTTCATAGTAATAAAGTATCAATTTCTGTTGTCACAAGTGTCTTCACAGTAAATCTATCTTTATTGTGCGTAATGTGCCTGTGCGCTATAGTGAGGGCTCGCATAGGTGGTATTTGCTTTTCAGAAGAAAATACAGTGGATTGCACATTGGATCTTAAACCAAGTTGCTGGAAATAGGCATATACTGCTTAGACAAGGCTAAAAAGTTGAGCCCTCTTCTCTGTTGTAACACACTGAGTTTCTTAAACGTTCTTGCCATGCAGCAATAAAATGCCTGTAATTTCCTTTCTTTTTTTTTTTTTTCGGTTTTTGGTCAAAACCTGTAGATGTAAATCTGTCGTACTTCAACTCAGATTGGTGTTATATACTGAGAAATGAACTCAGTAGCAATATAATCTTACTTTGCACTATAACTGAACTGTAGAAAATGTTTCTGGAAGTACGTAGATTTAGCGATCAAATAAAATTTAAGTATCCTGATATGCAGGAGTTTATGAAGGCAAACAACTTCTTTGTTGAGAGGCATTTTTCCTTTTATTATTCATGTAAAACTCATCTTTCATTTTAACTGTAGTTTATTTCAGATTTCACTATCCAGAGAATAGGCGTTTGATTCCCATCCTCCCCCATGTCCTTTGTTAGGATTATTGTTTAATTGAAAATATCATTACAGTTAATTTAAGACAATTTATTTGCTATAAATCTAATTTATTATATATCTACCTATTGGAAAACATATATTTTATCTCAGAATGTGATAATCTTGTTGCACATTAGAATTTGTGATATTCTAAAAACTCAAATTACGCTAGTATCCTTGCTATTCAGAAAGGCCTAGATGCTTACATGTATTTTAGTGCCTTAAAGGGCAAGTGGGAGAAACATATGGGTCAGTGACTTTGTCAGTCCTTTCTACAAGATGTCTTTATTTTTATGCAGACACAAGTTTTTAATGTTAGCACAGTTATTGAGTTTGGTTGCAGAACCTCGTGTGTATAGATACAAACATGTTATAGTAACTAGTCATGCACATAAATAAGTTTTCATCTCTGAAGTCTGTCCTAGTATTCAAAACCAGCATAAAATGGTCTTTCAGGTAAGCCTAGGAGTTCTGAAGTTCTTGTTCTGAATCAAAGATTACATAAGGCTATAGAATCTAATATTCTTTTACAGTAAAAATGTAAATTAACTAGTGTCTTACTTACAAAGTTTCCTAATGCCATGCTCTAGTTAGAGAATTTGGGTTAACCTAAAACGTAATTACCTTACTTTTTGTATAGTGAATGTGCACTATATAAGAGTGATTAAGGTGGTGTTTCATGTCTGAAAAGGACTGAGTATGAGTATCTAGTTAAAACAGTATCAGTCTAATTTCATTAGCCTTTCTGCTAATGTGCCATCTTTTATCTGAAATGGTTTATTACAGCATAATGACAGCTAAACATTTGTGTTGATCCCTCTTTGAATACTTCAGAAAATACTGTATTTTAATTCCGACATGAGGCACTGTTTCAAGATACGGATAATACCTCAAGCTGCTTTAGGTAATAGTGCTTTCTTTTTCTGGAAGCATGTACTTGGATTTAAGTGCTTTCATAGTAGCTCAAACTAAATCTCCTTAATTCACAGTATGTACTGATGCTGATACTGATGTACAGCACTGTATCTTTCATATGTCCTCAGTTGGGGAGCAATGACTCATTAATTTTGGTTTTAATTTTTGTTTCAACCTCGAATTTTATATTATGGAAACAGGAACTGTCACTCTGTAGGACGTATATGTATTTTGCACAAGTGAGACAATACAAGATGCAGGAATGATTTTATGAAAATAACATACCTCACAGTAACAACAAGATATGTAGAAATTTTGAGTTGCTTTTATTGTAGTATATGCATCTCTAATGCACACATTACAAGCAGTTGTTAAATAAAAGGTAATGGAGAATATTTTGGGATTTTAATTTATTCAGCATGCTTCTTGCTTCTGTGAAGATACTACATTGAGATGACTTCTGAATTTCCCTTTAGAGCTGAAATTTGGCAGTATTAGTTTTTTTAGACACTAGACACTTTTAGACACTCCTGTCTGCATAAAAATTTTTCTGAAGACCTCTGTTTAAGTTTTAAGTAGAAAGGTGGGAATTACCACTATCAAGTTTTGCTTCAAAGTGATATTTTATGTTTCTTTACACACATGCGCACAGAGAGGATATTTGTATCACAATTGCAATTGTCTGAGTAGAATGATCTGTAATTTGTGAGTTTTCATTCTTGATCCTTAATCTGTTTTTTAGCTGTTGTTGTAATGAGGAGAAATTAAGTAGTAAGAATAAATCACTTAAAAATACATAGCTTTGGCATTTGGCACTGGTCAGTGTAGGCCATTAGAGACAGCAAGTATTTTGAAATGCATAATGGTGTTTCATATTATCTGAGTAATATAAAATCTGAGGATTCCTACTTTTTAATTTCTGTGACACTAGTTCCCAGATTGTCTTTTTACTGCTACTGTTGTTTATCTACAGTAGACACGTCTGGAAATTATGTGAGGCTTCTTTGATTTTTAGATACGGGCAAGATGTTTTTTGAGCAGCAGAAGGATATTTCTTAGTGCAAACAAATGGAAGTCATTGCATCAGTATCTGAACCTCGGATGCAATATCTAAAGACACTCAAATTACATGTTCAAATCCCTGCTGGTCTGTTCTACTCTGTGAACAACAGTTACGCTCCTTTATGTACTTAGTGCTATCTCATAAGCATCTTTCAACTGAGATTCTAACAAGATTAGCCTCTGCTCTTGATGGACACTGCACCAAAGTTAAATGGACACCTCATCCTTAATGAAATTGCGGCACAGATCTTCCCATGTACATGTCTATTTAGCCACTATGGAATTTGCTCCTATTTTAATGGAATTTGCTACTATTTTTATCAAATAAATGATGGAAATTTGAAAAAAGTTTTAGCTGAGATTAGAAACTGGTAAAATGGTGGGGATTCTAGTTAGAATTTTCTTTTATTGCTATCAATTTTCCAGTAATTGATTTTACTCTAAATGGGGCAACAAGGAGTTTTTTAAAAGCGTTCTGGGACCTGGAAACTCAAAACTATGACTGGAGTCTACTGTCTAGTAGCATGAAAAGCTGATCATATGTGAGACCTGCAGATACTGTCATAATTTATAAAACGTGAAACATGGATAGAAGAAAAGTTTCAAAAAGAAGATGAAGGTCTTGTAGAGAGAAAGCAGACTTCTGTGTTCTTTCGTCTTAGGATACTGTTATTTGTCTTGTCATTTGTGTTAGAGCTGAACTGGTATTCTGTTCATTTTTAATTCAGTCTAGGCAGACTGTAGGAAAAACCTACACGGACATAAAATGAAGGTTTTCTGTAGCTTTTGAAGAGAGTGTATGTTGAAAGTGTCTGTTGGACCATACAGATATGTTCAAACAAAGTATTATTTGGCACCTTATTTCTGTTGCGCTCTTATTGCCCTTTGGCTAGATTACCTCATGGGTTTCTGTGGGGCAGAATATGTTAAGCAATTTATAGGAAGGAGTAGGCATGCTATGAGAGCAGTCAAAGACTGCATTATGACCTACAGATAAAACTCAGAAGAGGTAATTAAATAAATAAATTCCTGACTGGTAGTTCACCAGTGCATCCACTGGTACAACTTATAGAACCAGTAGAGTCCTGTATGAATGACACCTGCTCCTTCAAAAGCAAATGGGGGTTTTCAGCATTGAGCAGAATTCTGGGTCTCTCAAAGGCTGAAATATTTTCCAATAAAAGTGAAACTTCAAACCAATAATCTTTATATTTGTTCTGAAATATCCTAAAACCTTCAAAGCATCTTCTTCTCCAGAGTCAGATGTCTTTGTCGGTATAACATGTAACACTCAGGCATACTTGCATTATGGTGACTAGTTTCCTTTGTCTGTTTTCTTCCTCCAGATCAGCTTAGGATAGTAGAATAGGGATAGGAGGGATAGAGATAATATCCTTGTTAGGATAGTGAAGGAATAAAAAAGATCAGTCTGTAAATATTCCTTACTCATAACCTTAGTAGTTTTCTTCCCCCTCATGCTCTCACTTGCATTAATTGCCCATGTCTGCTGAGGGGAAGAAGAGGGAGTAGAATTTTTTCTTTAATTGCAGGCTGAAATCCTTTCTGAATCCAGGTAATATATGCTTTTATTTTTTTTTGATACACTGATGAATTCCTCACTGAATTGTTTGTAAGAGGATCTTGAATATGGATGTTAAGATCTTGGAAAACTGGAGTCCAAGCAGAGTTCTCTTAGGGAGCACTTGTAGTCAAAGGATTTCTTGAAAGATGTGGGAATGGTAGTTGGTGGAGAGGCAGGGGGTGGACAGAATGGGATTGTCACATGGAGAGAGCGTTCTGACACTGCCATTAAACACTCTACTTTTAGAAATATTTTATAAATGATACCTTCTACCAGAGGGGCAAAGTATGAATACTTGTGTCTGAAGAGTATGAGACAATATATGCAGTTTGCCATAAACAGTGTTGGTATTATTTATGTCATACTGGTGATATTCTCTGTCTACTGAAAGAGAGAAGCAGAGAAAGAATTGAAACAAGAAAGTTTGGAGAAATGCAAGTCTAAGCTTATACACATTAAAAAAGGTTAACAATGGTGAACTGAGCATAAAAATTGTTAGTTTGATAGATGTAGATAAATTCATTATTGCAATTCTCATGAAAATACATGTTAAAATAATTTTCCCCAGGAAAAGAATTAAAGCAGAAGCTCTCTCAAAGAAAAGGGAAATATTAAAAGAAAAGTAGCTTCTGACACTTTGAGAAGAACAATTAAGTCTTGAAGACTTGTGTGATTACATTCATGACAGCCAAACCTGTAAGCATGATCGTAAATATAACAGTCATGGCTCTGTTGATTTTCATTGTTAATATTAGTATTATTTGTATTTAAACTGTCTCCCACCTACAGATCTGTCACTATTTGCAGTCACAAATTATTAGGCCTCACTTGCAGCACCACTGCTTACACTTGAAATTAACAGCCATTCCTGATTCACTTGTATTTCAGTGTTACTGATTCTTCTTTCTTTTAAGATTCCCTGATTTGTTTCAGTGGAAATCTATGATATAAAATACTAAGAACTGAGGAAAAAGCAAAGTAAAAAGATTTGATCTAACTAGTACCTCTGATGGAGGGGAAAAAAATAACAAAACGAAACCAAAACTGCAGTTTTACATAGCATAACTACTAGTTGCTAACGAGTAACTAATCTGTTACATTGTATGTGTTAATTGTGGTCAGTTACCCTTTATAACAGGCAGCTACTGCCTGTGAGTAATAAGGTCACTAGTAATAAATAGAAGTAATCCTTCAAGGAATCCATTAGATACATTTCTATGTGTAATTCAGTGAGAGAGCAAAGTAGTTTGCTACAGCCATGTGCCTTTAGCGTATTGCATGTGGATTGTTCAGATCTTCTAAGCCTTTTTAGAATTGTGAGGGCTCTTCCAGGCTAGATTTCTACTTTATCATTAGACACCAGTGAAAGCCAGAAAGGGAGAATTTTCTTACAAAGGAAATAGGCTTTTAACTTCAAGATAAGCAGTAGCGAGAATGACTCAGCCAGTATGTATACTCCCTGTTTAAATGACTTACTGCATACTGTTTATAAGATGCTCTAGACCTTTTGGATAAATCTTTGGACTCTTGCTTTTAATACTTACTCAAAGTACATAATATAGGAAGTAAGTCTGTCTCTTAACTTGCTTTCCTAAAACTTCAAGGGCCAACAGACTTAGCCCAGAATATTGTCAGAAACACGGAAATATATTATCTTGGGTGTTTTAAGATTAAGTGAACACAGGGGTCTTTTCCAAGAAGCAAGCCTCGGGTCCTACACCCAAGAGTATTTGAAGAAGGCCTCTTGCAAATGCTGCAGAAAAAAAGGATCATTGCAGGGAAGACAGTCTGGCCATGCTGTCTTGGAACCTGTAGCTACAAGCCCTTTTTCAGGACAGCTAACTGTAACACTGGAAAGTCTGTAACAAATAGCTGGGGTGAAGGGATCCAGGAGGGCAGGGAGAAGAATGGACATGTTTGCCGCTGAGATTGTCTTGTGCTGGTTTAAATGGGTCTGATTGGATATAAGGAAGAAATTCTTTACTGTAAGGGTGGTGAGACACTGGAATAGGTTGCCCAGGGAAGCTGTGAATGCTCCATCGCTGGCGGTGTTCAAGGCCAGGCTGGACATAGCCTTGAGTGGCACGGTTTAGTGGGAGGTGTCCCTGCCCGTGGAAGGGGGGTTGGAAGTAGGTGATCTTAAGGTCCTTTCTAATCCTAAATATTCTGTGATTCTATGATTCTATGAAATTTCAACTGTTGTGTTACGGATGTAACATAAGTGTCAGTAGTAGATCACGAAATTATTTAATTGGTGTTTCAACTTTGTGATGAAGCAAACCTACTCTTAGCTATTTTCCTACCTGAAAGGTAGTTTTCTCCATCTTTGATTTTAAAATGTCGGGGGGGGG
>JANRGW010164197.1:0-32012 GCA_024733675.1 Psilopsiagon aymara | reverse complement strand
TTGGTGTCATTGGCAAACTTGCTGAGGGTGCACTCAATCCCACTGTCCATGTCACTGACAAAGATGTTGAACAAGACCAGTCCCAATACCAGTCTCTGAGGCACGACAGTCATTATTGGTCTCCAGCTGGATATTGAGACATTGACCACAACTCTTTGCATGTGGCCATCCAACCAGTGGGACCGAGTGGTCAATCTGCCAAATTGATGTCTCTCCAATTTAGAGTCAAGGATGTTGTGTGAGACAGCGTCAAATGCTTTGCACAAGTCCAGGTAGATGGTATCCACTGCTCTACCCCTTTCTCTCAGTTCTGTAACCCCATCATAGAAGGCCACCAAATTGATCATGCAGGACTTCCCCTTAGTGGAGCCATGCTGGCTGTCACCAAGCACCTTTTTGTTTTTCCTGTGCCTCAGCATGCCTTCCAGGAGAATCTGCTCCAAGATTTTACCAGCCACAAAGGTGAGGCTGACTGGGCTGTAGTTCCCTGGGTCATCCAGTTTCCTCTTCTTGAAAATGGGTGTTATATTTCCCTTTTTCCAGTCGTAAGGAACTTCACCTGACTGCCATGATTTTTCAAATATGATGGACAGTGGCTTAGCAACTTCATTTGCCAGCTTCTTCAGGACCCGCAGATGGATTTTATCAGGTCCCACGGACTTGTGCATGTTCAGGATTTTAAAATGGTCTCAAACCAGTTCCTCTTCTACAGTGAGCCTAAGATCTTCATTCTCACAGTTCCTGCGTATGCCTTCCAAGACTTGGGTGTTGTGGTCAGAGCATTTGTCAGTGAAGATTGAGGCAAAGAAGTCATTAAGAACCTCAGCCTTCTCCAAATCCAGGGTAGCCAGTTCTCCTGACAGCTTCCGGAGGGGGCCGATGTTGTCCTTAGCCTGTCTTTTATTTGCGATGTACCTATAGAATCCCTTTCTGTTATCTTTCACATCCCTAGCCAAGGACTGAAGGCCATTCTAAGTGGGCCTTAGCTTTCCTAACCTGGTTCCTAGCTTTCCAGACAACATCCCTGTATTCTTCCCAGGCCGCCTGTCCTTGCTTCCACCCTCTTTTTCCCCTTGAAGTTTCCTCTCCATCCAAGGAGGTCTTCTGGCCATCCTGCTGCACTTTTTTCTTGTTGGGACGCAATACTCCTGAGCATGCAGCAGGTGATCTTTGAATATCAACCAACAGTCTTTGGCCCCCTGCCCTCTAGGGCTATATCCCATGGCATCTTACTAAGCAGGTTCCTGAAGAGGCCAAATTTTCCTCTCTTGAAGTCCAGGGCAGTGAGCTTGCTGCACGCTCTTCTCACTGTCCTGAAGATCTTGAACTCAACCATCTCATGATTGCTGCAATCAAGGCTGCCCTGGAGCATCACGTCTCCAACCAGCCCTTCTCTGCTGGTGAGCACGAGGTCAAGCATGGCACCTCTCCTTGTCAGCTCCTCTATTACTTGCAGAAGGAATTTGTCTTCCACACAATCAAGGAACTTCCTGAATTGCTTGTGCTGAGCCGTACCATCCCTCTAACAGATATCAGGATGGTTGAAGTCCCTCATGAGAACAAGGGCCTGATAGCATGAGGCTATTCCTGTCTGTCTATAAAGCACTTCATCCAGACAGCCCTCTTGGTCAGGCGGTCTGTAACAGATCGCCATAGTAAAGTCTCCCATTGCTGTTTTAACCCTGACCCAGAAACTCTCTGTTGACTGCTCACCTGTTCCCAGACAGAGTTCCATCCCCTCCAGCCCATCCCTAACATAAATAGCAACTCCCCCTCCGTGTCTGCCAGGTCTATCTTTTCTAAAGAGCCTATAGCCTTCCATTCCAACACACCAGTCATAGGAGCCATTCCATCATGTTTCTGTGATACCTATTATGTCATATCGCTGTAGACATGCACACATTTCTAATTCCTCTTGTTTATTCCCCATGCTATGGGCGTTTGTATAGAAGCATCTGAGCCAAGCTCCAAATGAATCTGGCTCATTGGCTGGAGCAGCTAAAATATCTCTACATTTCTCCGAGCATTTATTATAGGTGCTGGCAACTGACTGGGAGTGTTGGATGGAATGATGCCCCCCTCCTCAACAGATCTGTTTTAAAGCTTTCTTGACCGGCCTGACAAGCCTCTTACCAAAACCGCTCTTCCCCTTCATTGTCAGACCAGCTTCATCAACCTCTAGTAGACCTGGCCTTCCAAATTGAGTCCCACTTTCAAGACACCCAAACCCCTGACTATGGCACCACCTTTCTAACCTGCCAAATCCTCCTAGCCTATCTAAGGTCCTCCCCTTTTTCCAGGAGAATTGATGAAAAGACTTTCTGAGTTCCAGAGCCCCTGACCACTTCTCCCAGAGCTCTGTAGTCCTTCTTTATGTCCTCCAGGCTACGGCTGTCTATATCCCTATCACCCACTTGGACGACTAGAAGTGGGTTATAGCCAGTGGGATCTACTAGAGCAGGCAGCCTCTCAGCAATATCCCTGATCTGAGCTCTTGGGAGGCAACTCACCTCCCTTGAGCCTGGGTCAGGCTGAAAGATGGGTGCCTTTGTGCTGTTCAAAGTACAGTCCCCTATCACTGTGACCTGCCTCTTTTTCATGGTAGCACCAGTAGTGATTGTATTCTTCATTCTTTTTACAGATCTTGCCCGGGATTGGTTTCTCCTGTGTGTATATGCAAGGTAGGATTAATACAGCCTACCATTGTGCCAGGGACCCTTTGCTATCTCTTCAATCAATGAATTGAAATTCAGCATTTCTTGAGCATGATTCATCTGAGTGTACAGTAGATTTTTAATACACGCCAGATGAATAGTACCCCAGGGCGTCTTTTTAATGCTGAGTCCATTGCCAGTAAAGGGATCCTTCGGAGATTAACTCAGATATAGGTATTTGCACTGTACACATCTGAGATTAGGTGAGATAAATCCTATCTATGGACTTTTCTTGAAATGTTAGCAAAAAAATTTACCTTTCAACTTCAGTCTTACTTTGTTATGGTGGATGCGTTTTCTGTTACAGGTGAACTCATTGTCCTTCAAAAATGGTACTGTAGTTTTTCTGGATCAACATTATGTTGGTAAACTATTCTTTTTCTTCCATTTCCATGTATAATTAAGAAATGCGTGCTTCTATTAGTTCATTTTTCTATAAGGAATAACTGGGGAGACACATAGCATGTGACTGGAATTATTTTCACAATACTGAGTGTGTAATATGTCAGTAATTCTTGGTCTGCTGATAGAATGGATTTAAAGACATTAATTTGCCTTTCTGTGTTTTTTCCTGCTTTCACTGCAGACTGCAAAAATGAAAACTGAAATAGAGGGGGAAAGAATCTTTTGAGAAGCGCATGCTAGTGAGGAAATATAAGCATTTTGTATACAGAATAATGAACATGATATTGTTTAAAAGCAGGAGGCAATTTAGTACTGGTAAGTCATTCTATGTCTAATTTTTGCCTCATGACAAAACCAGAGGTATATGTAAATTAAGGTCTGAGTGAAGAATGGTGTACATGTTCTCTTCAAATGCATAAATATTCATGAATTTCAGCTAAACTAGAACAGTGGAATTTAAGCTCTTGCGTATAGCTTTTAAGAGTAAATGAAATAAAGGATGTTATAAGAAACTCACTGAAAGGAAATGGAGAACCTGAAGAGTCTGCTTACTTCAGAGAACAGGAGATCGCGAAATTTCTAGCACACAGTAGCAGCTGATGCTACCATGTGTACCATGTGTAGTGTCTCCATGGCACTTCATGGAAAAGCTATACACTTCATGTTGTCATACAGCTACTTCAGTCCCAAGAAAGTCTTTTTCATTCCTTAAAAAAATTCCCCCCTTTATGAAAAGCTGCATGATTAGCTGTTTTGGCATGTATTGCAGGCCATAGACTGGGATCTGTGAAGTTTACTAGGCAGAAGTTAATGTTTATCTGAAAAGCTGTATGAATCACATGAAGCCTTTAACATATTACTTCTGTAGCTGTGTGATTGCCAAAGAGATTACCATACTGCCATTTACCTAGGAAGAAAATAATGCATTTACAGTACATTTTCAGCTGTATAATTTGCTTTTCTTCCAAGCTTAGATATTATGGAAGTTAAGGTCCTAGTTTTCCCATCAAATGCAGTTAGAATTTTGGCAAAGCTGTCAATCAACCTTCTTGATTTTAACTTACTTTTAAGTTACTTCTAGTGATCTGGTGGACTACCAGAAACATATTCGGCCCCAGCATCTGTTGGAATTAAATAGAGGTGTGTTTCTTAGTTTCTACTTGGTTTGATTTTAAGCACTTATTATCTCATGCCATGCTTCTGATACACAAAGCAACTCTTGTGCTAGCCCCAGAAAGCAGAACCTAACTTTAAGTGGTTTATGTTGTTGTTAGTACTTGGTAGTTCAGATACTGTAACATGTCAAAACTGATGCATTCTGCTGGTATAGGAAGAACTGAAGCAAGTAGTGAATCTCTCAGGATCTTCAAATCTCTATTTCTTTCATAGTTAAGGCCAATGATTGGTGACAGTTTTGTCAGCTTGTCACATAATGTTGGAGATTCCACATGGCTGGTTGACAGTAAATTTCCTTTTCCATTTGTTATAAGTTAATTTTCTTATGTAAGTTTGTAGTGAAATTGTGTATATAGAAACAACCTTGCGTGTCATTTTCTGTTATTTTTTTATGCCATAATATATTTTAAAAATGTTGAATATGAATATTGAAATTATTTTTTTAACTAGAATCTGAATGCAAAAGTGTAACTACTTCACTAACACTGAATTTGTACTGCAGTGCTTTTAAAGGTTCAAAGACAGAACTGAAAATATTTTGGTTTAACTTCCACACTCTCTCATGCTGTGATGTTTTCCTTATTCCTTATGGGCAGGTCGTTCTACATATTTCCCACAGAATTCCCACAGAGGACCTTTGACACATTCATGAACTTACAAAAACATTTGGATGAGCCAGTCTACAAAGACGGATAAACATACTAAAACCTTACTGATTAAAATAATATCGAAATGCTACAAAAGGGAAGTTGATTACCTTTGTAAGACTGTAATTTCAAGTTCCCCAATGTAGGTGTTTCTACAGTGCCCTGATGCTCACAAGTGAAAACTTTGAATAGCTTTTTCGAAATTAAAGGTTGGTATGCTAATGTATTACACATGAGAGGCAACAATAATATGTAGGTTAGTAGTGTAGGTTTCTTCAAGGCAATTGGGTGGCTTAGAAGCAACACACAAAGACCTAGGCTTAACAGCAAGATGAAGAAACATCTTTAATATCTGAGTGTGGCACAAGTGTGCCATGTTATTCAGTTTCAAGAGATGCTATTTGAATGCACATTCTTGAAAGTGACAAGAATAAATGGTAATCAGAAAAGTTTAAGATCTTCAATACCAGGATAGAGAAAACTTTCAAAAGTGAGATTTAAACCCAAACGAGCATCTTAAGAAAAATAATAATGGCAGGATATTCACATGCACACTTTGTGGAGCTACTAGACCTGCAAGATTTGAAAAGTTATTTCAGATATATATTTAATATATATGGTATATATTACATATTTCTATGTTGTATCTTTCTATCTGCATGGATCGTGCCATTTTCCTGGTGTAACTGTAGGGAACTGTGTTCTCTTAACCCATTTACTGTTGCCTTAAACAGTAACAAGTGTGATTCCTTAACCTGAACTAAGGTACAAGAATCCAATTTTTAACATTTAAAAGAAGCTTAATGTTTGTTTCAATCAATATCCTTCTGCAGAGGATGTATTATAATATAGTGTTATTGGTTATAATTCTTCACATGTCAAACTTATCATTTCTAATTTGAATTCAGTAGATCATAATTCTAAGGAGTTCTTTCTTTGTACTTCCAATGTGTCTTTAGGTAAAAATATGTTCTTCTGTTATTTCTAGCAAGCTTAAATTAAGTCACCCTGAATTTTTTGGTTCAGAATCTAGAAAGCTCAGACTTTAAAAAGGAGGAAAGAAAGAATTCTTCTAAAATATCAGTTTCATTATCTGCATTTCTTTCTTCTTTTGTTTCCTCAGTTTAGAAGTTCATCTCTTCTTCCAGGCACAAGAAAGAATAAACTGCTGGTGATTTCTTTAATTTTCCATTTAATCAGGAAAGAAAAACTTCAGTCAGAAAGCAATCTGCCTTTAAGAAGGAGAAAAGTCTTACAATTTCTTCTTACTTTGTAGAAGAAAGATATGTGCCTTTGCATAAGTTTTGATCTCTATTACTAAAATAATGCTTTCTTAAAGCTGTGCACAGATAGAATGGTATTTGCTCTTATTCTAGCAGGTTTACCTTATTTTAAACAGGGGCTTTCATTTCTTGTCATATGTGACACCCTAGTCAGTGCCTTGATTTGGAGGACTCTATACCATGATTTATTCTTAATCTTTGCTTGATTTCTGTAATGTAAGAAATGTGATGGAATGAGATTACAAGAAGATGTTGCTGTCACAGTAGTTTGAATCATTATGATTTATCATAGCTATACTGATTAGTTAATCAGACTCTTGAAAAGAATACATCACAAATTGCTGGAGAGAAATTACTGTTAGAATATTATTATTATCTTATTGCATTTGGATTAAGAAAATTTTTATGTTTTGCAGCTGTAGCTATCACGACATTTAGTATTGTATTATATCAATTTCCTGAGGTCATTGACAGAGGATCAGCAGTATAAAGGAGTAAAATTTAAATTTCTCAATATTTTGCTGTAAATAATAATTTTTTAAAAAAAATTTACCTACTTCTTTTCCTGTCTGACAGGACATCTTTCTATATACTGTTTTGTTCCTGTGTGTAACAAAAATAGGTGCTGTTAGCTCATTAACAGTTCAGGAAATGAAACTCCTTCTTTTGTTGCAGAAAGTCAGGTGAAAACTACATATCTACATCTCATGGTACAGTTTAGACTAAACAAGCATGATTTTAGAGCAAGATGTTGACTCAGTGCTTTGACTAAGTAGAGTGTAAAACACAATTAATTTGAACACCTGGTAAAAGTGATTTAAGCATCTCCCTTGAGGAACTTAGTGAGAAAGATTGCAACTATCTATGGTAAAGACCTGCCATAAGCAAATCAATCATGTAGGATGACAGCCAGGTCTGTGATGGAGAAATCAGTCCTTGTGATAAAGCAATATTTAAAATATGACTTCTAATCATGATGAAAATTACAGAGAGAGACTATCTGTCTAAATTCTAAGGCTGGTATTTGTCTACCTGAAACTCTCTTAAATAGCAGCCAGTATACATTCTGCTTAGTAATGTTTTCAGTACAACAAACATTCAATTAATTTGATGGCTCCGTGTCCAGCCTCCAAGGTACATGAAACTTACTCATGCTTAGGTGAGCCTGTTTTGAGAAGATAGGTACCTATGTCCTTCTTGGTGCTCTTATGAGGTGTACATTTAGATGGATTAGCATCTGAAATCAGCATAACTTGCATAAGATAGGCGTGATCAAGAGCAGCAGTAGAGCAAAACTTATGTATAATAGTCTAGGACCTTGAGGACTCATTAGGAAGATGGGAGCTCAGTATCACAGAATCATAGAATTATAGAATTGTTTGGGTTGGAAGGAACCTTAAGGATCATCTACTTCCAACCCCCCGCCATGGGCAGGGACAACTGACAGTAGACCAGGTTGCTCAAAGCCCCATCAACCTGGCCTTGATCACTGCCAGGGATGGGGCAGCTGCAATTTCTCTGGACAGCCTGGCCCAGTGTCTCACCACCCTTACAGTAAATATCCTAAAAACTGTTTGAGCTGCAGGAATCAACATTTCCTTCCTATCAAAAGATGTTACCACATTTCTAACAGTGAGTGTTGCTAAGTGTTTTGGGCAAAAACAGTGTAAGAGATGCTACCAGGAAACAAAAGGAAATGTGACACCAGTGTGAAAAGTGGAACTTTCTCTTGGGTAGTGATAAAACTGAGGATGATACTTTAATGTCAGCCTTGAGTTTAAAGTCTCCAGCAGAATGCTTCAAAGAAGGATAGGTTATCTCACAGGCATCTAGGTTATGGGAAACTTTCCACTACTTTGAAGCTAAGTTCATCTCCTCAAGCTGAGTACCACCTAAAATGCAGACTTTTCAGCTTCTCAGTTGGCTATTTTAACCACTGGAATATATACGAAGCATATGTAACACACTCCATTATATATGGACAGACTAAATTCAGAGCTGAAAAAAAGTATTTATTTCCTGTGTTTAGGAGCCTCTAAGTTCCTAAATTCTCAGTAGAGCAGGTAGATATCAGGGTCTTCCTGAATAGCATGGATTGCCTTCTGGAGATATTTTAGAATTACTCCAAAAGTAGTAGAATGTCGGGTTTAAAAGTGTTACTTCAAATTGCCTAAATCCCATTCAGGAACTAATACAACATCTTCCCCAAGGTGATGTATCACATCCTAAAGTTGCTGTCTAAAGCAAAAGGTGGGAATAATTTCCTCTGGAAGTACTTGTCTCTCTTCATGGACTGTAAGACTTTAAGTTAGGTGGATTGATTCTTGTTTCCTTAGGTCAAGACCCTACAATTTCAGACAGCTACTTTGAAATTTGGCACCGCAGTAAGATGGCTTAGTGTCATCCTTAATTTCTGTGGCATGCTGACCAAATATTTCACCCAAACTTCAGTGGTTCTGAGATGTGAAAATGTGCAAAAATAACTAATAGTGAAATGAGAATGTTTATTTGTACTTGCACCACTTGCTTCCATCACTGTGTGTTGACTTTGAGTACTTCCGTACATTGACTGCCTTCTTTTTCAGAGGAAGATGAAGTGCCATATGTTTTCCAGGCCTATGATCAGATCGCTCATTCCAGAATTTTAAAGACCTGATTTCTAGGTCCCCTTTAGCCACTGAAAAAGAGTCAGACCTATATGCTCCATCCCAATGAAAGTCTTACCAAACTTTCCAACTACAGGCAACAGTCTGAAAGGGCTAGATATCACATCTTTGGTCAATATCTGGATGGCATGCAAGACTGGTGTGGCAATGAGAATGTCTACTCTGCTGTCAAGCAAAGCAGACACTCTCCTGTTGGGGAATTCTTGTGGTGCTTACAGATTTTACACTGAGGAAAATAAAATACACAGTTACCCTTCAAGTTGCTGTTTAACAGTCAGAGAAATGTGAAAACTCAGCTATTTACAGAGAATTTACTGTTTAGGAATTATTTATAGCTGTGTTTCATGCCAGCTGGCCTCTGATACAAAAAAGTTTTGCAATTTTCCTTTTCAAATTGCTCCTTATGCAGAATAAATAAAGCATTTCTAATGTAAGATAATTTTTGTGAATTTTAACTTAATTGATAATCAATTTGGCCTCATTTAGTATATGACTTCTTCATTCTGCTCTTTTGATAAATTGCACCTTTAAGGATGGTAAAAGAGGGCTAGATCTTTTGGGGTCATTCAGGCACAGATGAGTGCTGGCTGTCTTTTTTTTCCCCCTTTTGTTCAATGCTATGCAATTTTATGAATCACCATGTTTTGTTTTGCCACCTGGATATCCAGAGGAAGTTCGATATTCCAAACAGTGCAACAAAATCTAAAGCAAAAGGCTGCTAAAATTAAAGAAATTAATGACACAGCATCTGAAGTATTCAACAGTTTCTTAAAATTGTTTAAGGACTGGTTACCATGTAAGTACAATTTTCTTTTTGTGTTATGATTGTTTCTTTGTGAAATACTCTGTGCTATTTTTTCTTTATCTGTCTCCAACTTTGTCCAGAGCATAAAGAAACTAAGGCTAAATGTAAGGCTAAAATAGACAACCAACATTTCCCTGGTCACTGAATATATATGAATCCTGATTTATTATTATGACATTTAAGCATAAAAACGTTCGTCTATGAATGCAAATATCAGAGCTTAATGAAAAATAATCCGTGATTATTTTTGCAGGACTTAATAATATAACTTTTAAATTAGTTTAAAAAGAAATGTTTTGCTTGCTTTCTATGGCATTTAATAATAAGAATGTTTGATGGATTTTAAAATTATCTCTAATAGATTTTTTTGCTTGTTTGTTTGAAAAAAATTAGCTTTTTTCTTTATTATTCTACCTTAAGCTCTGGTTTTCATAGAATCATGGAATAGTTAGTGTTGGAAAGGACCTTAAGATCATCTAGTTCCAAGCCCCCTGCCATCGACAGGGGCACCACACACTAAACCATGCCACCCAAGGCTCTGTCCAACCCAGCCTTGAACACTGCCAGGGATGGAGCATTTACAGCTTCCCTGGGCAACCCATTCCAGTGCCTCACCACCATTACAGTAAGGAACTTCTTCCTTATATCCAGTCTAATCTTCCTCTGTGTAAGTTTGAACCCATTACCCCTTGACCTGTCACTACAGTCCCTAATGAAGAGTCCCTCCCCAGCACCCTTACAGGCCCCCTTCAGATACTGGAAAGCTGCTATGAGGTCTCCATGCAGCCTTCTCCAGGATGAACAGCCTCAACTTTCTCATCTTGTCTGCGTATGGGAGGTGCTCCAGTCCCATGATCATCCTCGTGGCCCACCTCTGGACTTGTTCCAACAGTTGCGTGTCCTTTCTATGTTGAGAACACCAGAACTGCATACGATACTCCAAGTCAGGTCTCACAAGGGCAGAGTAGTGGGGCAGGATCACCTCCTTTGACCTGCTGGTGACATTCCTTTTGATTCAGCCCAGCACACTGTTGGCTTTCTGGGCTGCAAGTGCACACTGCTGCCTCATGTTCATTTTTCCATCAACCAATACCCCCAAGTCCTTCTTGGCAGGGCTGCTCTGAATCTCTTCTCTGCCCAACCTGCAACTGTGCCTGGGATTGCTCCGACACAGTTGTAGGACCTTGCACTTGTCATGGTTAACCTTTATCAGGTTGCCATCAGCCCACCTCACAAGCATGTCAAGGTCCCTCTGGATGGCATTCCTTCCCTCTAACGTATTGACCGAACCACCCAGCTTGGTGTCATTGGCAAACTTACTGAGGACGCACTCAATCCCACTGTCCATGTCACTGACAAAGATGTTGAACAAGACTGGTCCCAGCACCAATCCCTGAGGGACACCACTCGTTATTGGTCTCCAGCTGAACATTGAGCCATTGACCACAACTCTTTGTGTGTGGCCATCCAGCCAGTTCTTTATACACTGAGCAGTCCACCTATCAAACTGATGTCTCTCCAATTTAGAGACAAGGATATCATGTGGAGTAGTGTTGAATGCTTTGTGCAAGTCCAGTTAGATGACATCAACCGCTCTACCCTGTCCATCAGTTAATAATTTCATCAATAAGCGAAAAATATTTGATCAAAAGAATTTGCTAAAAAGATGTGGAAATATATTTGGTAAAAAAGAAAATTGACCAGGGATTTCCTAAGAATTGCATATTCAAATTATTCTTTTGCAAGAGGCATTACCTTATAGCTACTTTTCTTATACTGTGCATATTGATTAGAGAGCTATCGTGTTTCACCCTGATTAGTATTGCACTAATCTGGTGAAGCAGGGAATGAATAATAAGAATCTAACAAAATTATGGAAAGTCTATTTATATAGAGTATGCCAAATGTTAGAAATTATATTTTGCGATGTAGTGAATGCCTCATTAGTAACTCTTCAGAAGGTTATGGATCTCTTAATACTTACATTGCTCATATTTGGCTGCTGAGCCTTTTAATAGTTCATCACCTAATATTCCTTGTTTCTTATCACCTGGCACTCCAAGCCTTTTCTTGCTTCATAGTAAACCCAGGAATGCTTTATATTTTCTCACAGTACATACTTAGGAACAGACATTTACTTTTCCTTTTCCTTTTAGTAAGCGATAAAAAAGCTTTGCCATTTTCTCTTCTGCTGTTTTCGAGTGTCAGACCTAGATCTGAATGGTCTTTCTCCTAGGATTTATTAAAATAAGTCATCTATTTACTTACCCTTTCCTGTGTTATCTTTGATGAGTTTCTCCCCCATCTTCATTTTCTCTCTCATAATTTTTACTTCTTTACAATGTGAGTCTTGATATTTTTTCATGTCCTTCCCCCATGAGGACACCAAAAATGGCACTTGGGAAACGTTTTGTACAGCAGAAGGCCTCTAGTAACTGAAGTAATATATTAATCCAGTGACCCTGTATTAAATTCAAAAAGAGTTTTACCAATATGTAAGTAATAAGTGCACAATAAAATTATGGTGTATGCATAAGAATATTGCCTGTTTATGAGAAGAAAAAAATCTAGAGCAAGAAAGACTTAACCCTTGATGGAGGAGGACCAGGTTATGAAATTTAAACCAGCTAGGCATACGTAAATCCATGGGGCCTGATGGGATGTAACTATGAGCACTGAAGGAGCTAGCTGGTGTTACTGTGAGGCCACTGTTCTATATTTTAATGGTATTTTAAACTTTAAAGGTGTGCTGCCATTCAGAGAGACCTGGGCATGCTGGATAACTTGGCAAAGGAGAAAACTTGTGAAGTTCAGCAAAACGATATTGAAAGTCCTGCTCCCAGTGAGGAACAACCCCATCCAACAGTAAGCATGGTGAGCCAACTGGCTGAAAAGCAGCATTGAAGAAGACCCGATGTCCTGGTGAACAAAAACTTGAACATGAGCCAACATTGTGCCCTCATGGCAGAGAAATCAAATGGCATCCTAGGATGCATGAGGGGGAACATTGCCAGAGGGTCAAGGTGATCTTTCTCCTCTGCTCAGCAAAGGTAAGTCATACCTGGAATGCTCAGTCCTGTGCTTCGTGTAGAAACTGACATATTGTAATGCATTTTCCTACTTTAAAAAGAAAAAAAAAATCATGTTTCCATAGAGTTTTCACCACTGACATATAACTCACAATTATTTCTTGTATTCTTCCTATTTTTTCTTTTCATTTATTTCTTTCAAATTCTTATCACTTTACTCCATTAATCTATAAAATCCCATTTGCCCTTGAAACTTACACCCTTCAACCATGTATAGATTTTTAGCACATTTAATTTCTGTGGCTACTGAGTGAAGCTGCATAATACTAAAGACTACTGGCATTTTTTTTAATGGTCTCTATTTCATACCAACAAATTGATCCTTCACAAGGAGTATTTAAATACCTCAGTACTTGATTGTGCCCATAGAGCAAGTGTGTACAGAAGTAAATGCCTTAACTGTTTAATCAAATAAATTGCAGGTAAAAACTCTACTTGCAGGATTATGGGCATAAATACCAAAAGTCTACTAAGCTGTTGAACTCATAAATTTATCTGATGCATCTAAAAATATAGATAAAGAACCTACAAAACATTAAATTTTATGTATGGGTCAAGTGATAAGTAACAGATGGTGCAACAAAACCTGTACATTTGTTCCCTTAATTTTGAATTTAAAGTGTGTGAAGTGTGAATAAAGCATAGAATACCATAGACTGAACTACTTTCAGTGAAGATCTCAAAAGCGTGGACTTCTAATAATAATTCCTAGGATTAAGTTATATTTGCTATGTGTCTCTCTTTTTTTTCTCCATTCATGAATAATCAAGTTAACTGAACTATGCTGGTGTAAAAGCAAAACAAGAACAAAAGGCAGCTTTAATCAAGAACTGTTTTTTGCCTTGAGAGTTAGCCACCAATGTGGGAGAATGGCCTCAGACAGGACCTGTGAACGCTGGAGAAGTTACTAGATTTACATCTGGCTCTAAACATCTGTAATTGAGTGCAGTTTCATACCTAGACCGGTTTGTAGGCAGGTTATTTAATCAAATCAGAATGCTGACAGTCAGGGCCCGACAGAAGAGTGGGCCATCCTATCCTGTTTATTATGCGGTATCTTTGAAAGTTGTGCGCTGCAGCAGAAGTACGAGAAATAACATATAACCCCATCCAGGCAAATGCAAACCTGAATATGAGGAAAATACATGCAAGGATTCTTCTCCATGAAGGGGCTGCCCACCCAATGTGCCAGATACATTTTAAGCTTGCTGAACTCACAGAGCCTTGAATCCTGGCCCAAAAAATCCTTACTTTCCAAAATCAATAATTTGTTCACCTCATTTTTCCAAACAAGGTATGAAATCCCTGAAGTGGATGCTCTATACACTTCTCAGGCTTAGAGGAATTATACTTGTGTCAAGGGTACTTGACAAGGTAAGCAGAAAACCTTGAGGTACCCTGAATGGGTGTGATTTTCTGAAGCTGGATGTCTTCACAAGGTCAATAACAAGAGCTCCTGCAGGAATGAATGCATGAAAAAAAGTGCCCTCAAGTAGAGGGATCTTGGAAAAGCCCTGTTTTATAGGGTTCTCTCTCTTTTTTCTCTCTTTTTTTTTGTCCTTTGCTGTTGGAGGTGATGTGTATTTGGGTTCCACAGGAAGTGGCTGAAAGCTGGAGACATCTCCTTCTCAGATGTATCCCCATGACTACAATCAGACATTTGTTTCCTCACTGCTTTTTCAGACTAATGAATTTTGCATTCCTGGCTACACAGCAGCTCAGCCTCAGGAGAAGGAACAGTAAGTGCCTCATTCGGATTATTCATGACATGGTGGTTAGGTCACTGTCATGGGTGATAGGAGCGGTAGATTCAGCCCCCTGTGAAATGATAAGGGCTGGGAATGTAAACCTCTCATTTCCTTAATGAGCGCCCAAACCACTAGACTATTAAGCATAAGACAGTCTCACCTTTACCGATATCTTTCTCAGAAGAGGGCTAAAACACTCTGGATCATGAGTGGATGGAAGTACCTAACATTTTCTATGTAAGTTTCTACACTCTGAGTGGAAAGGTAGACGCTTAAAACAAGAGTGGATTGCCCTCTGCTTATCTTCAGAGTCACTCTTTCTCTCCACTATGGTACGCAGACTAACTTGTCAGCTACCTTCTAGTTCTTCATTAATATCTAAATGAAATGAGCGACCTAAATGAAGTACACAAGATTACGTCCTGGGAAATTAAATTTCGTCAGACATGCCTACTATCTGAGGGCAGTGGCATTTGAACTTATTTTGCCAGAAAAATCTTTGGGGGGTCCTGTGTTGAGACATGAGTGCACTGCAGCATTACTTTTGACCCTGACCAATACTGAGTTTTTCAAACTTATTTTGCTTGGGTCTTACTAGCTTAGGCATCCCTACACCATATCCCATTGCCTGAAAAGCCCCTCAATAGCATTTGTCAACATGATACAAGAGGCTAAGCATATGCAAGAAATATTGAGTTATTCAGAGGCAAAGAGCAGGCAGTGCCCCTGTCAATTTAATGAATATTTGGGGTACAAATGACCTCTGAAAATCAGGCCATTTATTTCAGCACCTAAAAATAGATTCAGATGTTTAATTTTACATATTCAGGTTGGAAAATTTTGGCTAGAGAGTAAATTAATTGCCTAAGGTCACACTGTAAGTCAATGTATAATGAGAAAGTAATAATGAGTGAGAAAAAAAAGGTATTTTTAATCTCTGTGGATTTATTGAATCCCAAAACTCTTTTCATAAAACTAGAAGTCTTCTTGAATATATCTCTGTATTTTTTTAATTGTGGCTTAGCATTCTTATTCTTTTTTTTTTTTTTTTTTTAATTAAACCAATATTTTTCTCCATGTTTAACCCTGATTGATGGTATCTTCTTGTTGCTATGAAAACAAAAGGTTCAGTCAAATCTTCAACAGCAGATATTTTGTTGCATAGATGGTTAATGAATGAGATATTTGATTACAAAGGGATAAGTAACTTGTCTGTAGCCTGCAATTAACATTTAACTTGATATGGCCAATAAGCCAAATGAAGAAAGAGTAAACTGAATAAAGGATTTTTCTCTCATTAGGGGTTCATCACACACATATGATAGCAAAACACACAGCTGTGATTGGTGATTTTGTTTGCAGGTGCATAGTCTAGTTTTCATCTGGTCTAAAAGAAATAAAAAAGCTCACTTGCCCTCTAGAGAAAAGCAGTACTTTAAACTATTCAGATTTCAAGTGTGTGAAGACAATTTACAACAATCAAGCTCATTATTAGGCAATAATAAACTCCCAAGAAGTTAGTCACTCAGTTCCTGTTAAAATTGTGTGAGACTGGAGTGCCTAATTCCCTCACATGCTTTCTAGTTTTAATGAGTTCTTGCTTACACATGGACACAGTGAACAATATCTGTTATATCCGTTTCATGCAAATACAAGAGAAGCCCTCAGCAATATACTCTAAATCAAGATACATAGAATGTCTAAAGCAGCTACTCAGTTCAAAGTCAGCTGCACTATACCCTTTTCCTAATGCACAGAACTTCTCAAAACTGTTTATCATACGAACAGACATAAAGTAAGAATGGTCCCCACATTTAGGTTTGAGGCTCAAGAAATATTTTTTTTCTAGTTGAGCTCCCTGATCCTTTTTTTTCTGCATTTTTTTAACCAACTTACTCTTTGCTAAATTTCTTCTTTGTTGCCGGACTCACCAACGTGATGTTAGGAAGTGACTGGAATAACACTTTGGTAGGGGATCGGTTCTATATACTAAGCCTTCCATGCAAAAGACATACAAATAGTCATACTGGGTTTGCATGGAAAGGTTTTGGCAGAGGGAAGCTACAGGAGTTGCTTCAGTGAGAAGCTGCTGCAAGTTTCTCCTGTGTCTGATAGAGTCAATGCCAGCTGGCTCCAAGACAGATCCACTGCTGACGAAGGCCGAACCCATCAGCAATGGTGGTAGCAACTCTGGGATCACATAGTCAAGAAGGGAAAAATGTTACTGTGCAGGAGCAATTGTAGCCAGAGAGAGGAGTAAGCATATGTGAGAGAAACAGCTCTGCAGACACCCAGGTCAATGAAGGAGGGGAGGAGGAGGTACTCCAGGTGATAGAGCAGAATTTTCCCTGCAGCCCATGTTGCAGACCACGGTGAGGCAAGCTGTTCCCTGCAGCCCATGGAGGTCTATAGAGGAGCACATATCCACCTGCAGCCCATGGAGGACCCCACATCAGAGCAGATTTGCACTGGAGCAGATTTGTGACCCTGTGGGGAATTGCTCTGGAGCATTCTGTTCCTGAAGGGCTGCACCCTGTGAAAGGGACTACACTGGTGCAGTTTATGAAGATCTGCAGCCTGTTGAAAGACTCATGTTGGAGAAGTTCATGGAGAACTGTTTCCCATGTGAGGGACACCACAATGGAGCAGGAGAGGAGTGTGAGGAGTCCTCCCACTGAGGAGGAAGGAGTGGCAGAACGTGTGATGAACAAACCACAAAACCCATTCCCAATACCTTTGTGCTGCTGAAGAGAAGGTGACTGTGAGTAAAGTTGAGCCCAGGAAGAAGGGAAGTATGTGGAAAAGATATTTTTAATATTTTGGTTTATTTCTCATTACACTACTCTGATTTGACTGGTAATTAATTAAACTAATTTCCCTGAGTTACCTGTAATGGTAAATTGGTGAGTAATTTTTCCCTGTCCTTGTCTTCACACATGAGCCTTTTGGCCTTTGGTGGGCATCTGGCATTCAGCCAGAGTCAACCCACTGTAAATCAATACCAGTCATTGCCTAAACATTTAAAAATTGAATATACAAAAGGGAAAGTACAAGAATGGCTGCTTCTGTTATCTTTTTGGTTTACCATAACTAGAATTTTAATCAAGGCCATGATTCTGCAGAAAGGGTGCAAGCTTGGCTAAGATTCTCAGTCTTGATTAGTGAATGATCATAAAATTGTTGACCGATGGCACTACTTTATTCTGGCATGTGAACCCTGTATAGCCTTTTGCTGCCTTCCTCTGCAGGAATAGATCTCAGCAGCCCAGAGAAAAATGAGAGATCCTTTGATCATACACGGTGGTTGCTTTTTTTATAAGTTGTATTTTCTCATTGTAACTGAACATTCAACACCTTTTTACTGTGCTTTTATCTCTGAAAGACATGTCTTGTCTCAGAACTTGTGAAATGAATATGTGCCCAAATTAGGTATCACCTCTCTGCTGCTCTTTGCTAGAAGCCATACTTACTTGTCTTGGCTATCAACCTAAGACATAAATGTTTGCTTGAGCCACATTAGCCTGTTTGCCTAAATGAAACCAATAGTAATATTTTCAGGGAGCTTAATGAAATGAATTTTTTCTATAGTTAATAGATATCGTTTAAAATAAAAGTCTGCTTACTTAATGTGGAGAAATAAAAGACTGGCACTGGGTAACAATATTCAGTTTGTGGGACTGCTGCGTAGTTCTTTGGACCTGGTGAAGATATCCTGTTATTTCCAAATTAAAGAAATAATTGACTTCGAATAATTCAGCCATGGTTACAAACCATTACCATTATGGTTATGAACATTACTGCTTACTCACAACTTGAAACATGAGTCATCATATGTGGAAAGGAACACAGAAATCCTGGGCTTTTCTCTATTTCCATCTCCAATTTCTTTTTAATCTTAAGCATTGAAATAGTTTTAAGTAAGTCTCATATTTTGAAACCCATTTTAAACTTTGTGTTGTGTCAGTAGCACAAGACTAAGTACAAGATTGAACAGAAACCATTAAAAGAAAAGTATGTCCATTTGTAAAATTTGTTACTAATACAGTTCTCAGTCCTTTGTGGCATACAGAAAAAGGATCTAACAGGTGATCCAAGGTCAGGCTACTTCAGCCAAGTCAGTAGCTGCATTGAGTTGGTCTATGTTGAATTGTGTTTGTGGCACCGTGCTGTGTCCCGTAGAGAGACACAGACATGAAAATGGATTCATTTTACATAAAACTTAGAAAAATTCCACAGGATGATTTTTTCTGTATTCTTTAAACAAATATAAGATCAGGACATTAAATTATAATTTATTTGTAGTTGTAGTTGATGTTAAGAGAATGTGTGATTGGAACATATTACAAAATAATTCTAGAATATATTTTGCTATTTGAATTTTAAAATTATATAAGCAAGCATACACTGGAAACTGTATCAGAGTTCAAGGCATCTCTTATGTCATTGTCAGTAAGAGTTTTTACCTTTATTGTGCTTTGATTATTTTCCTATGAAATTTGTGCTGTTTAGCAAAAAATTAGAGTACAAAAGAATGTTTTGGTTGTTTTTTTTTTTGTTTTTTTTTTCTACTTGCCACCACTGCAAACTAAATCCAGACTATAAATGTGAAGATACAAGGCTGTTTTTCCCTTGTTCATACCTCATCCCTGACAGTAAATATTCTGAAGGGCAGAAGCAGTCTTAAATTACAGTATTGGCTTTCTTCTGTTTTATGAATTCTACTTTGGATTTTTAGTGCAAGTCTATGCCATCAATAGGGCTACACAGATGTATGTATCAAGAAGCATAATTTGTACACTCAGGCTGAAAAGTGAACCTGCCTGAGGAATTTAATGCTGTGGATTGATGTGTTAAAAAAAAAAAAAAACAACCTTTCTTAGAGCTCTCTGCCTCTGTAGGACTGTCACCGGTAAAAAGTAAAAGCTAGTCTATGTCAGTAAATGGATATTATACTGAATGCACACAGGAAGAGTCAGTGTGCTGAATAAAATAGGGGCATTTTTTAGTTGGAGACATTAGAGTCGCAGTTTAGGCTTTCAACTCTACGTGGGTCAATAGCAGTAATTATTTCTATTCCATTACATTCTTATACTAGTATGCTCACCATAGTACCTGAGTGCATAATATGAGTATTGCATGGTGGAATGCAATAAATATTGTGTTAGTGTGTTTTATTTCCTTTTGTTATCATCTGTGTGGCTGAAAATTACTGCACGCAGTGAACATCCCACTGTTGCTCTTGTTTTTAGCCATATTACTATTAAAGGAATGTATAGACACATTGAGTAAAGATGCAATTTCAATTACACAATATAGAATGAAGCATACTTTGTATTCAGTAAGGACATAGAGGAGACTTATAATTGCCCTGAGTTTCTGTGTGGTTTCACAGTTTCAAGTCAGCTTTCAAAAAACTTTGCTTCCCCTTCAGATGAATTTCACCCTCCCTGGGTCTGTGCTGGAAAGACAGTCCTCAGCTATTGTCTCCATGCCAGAGCTTAGTTAATCTTGTAGCCAGACTGGATCCAGGTCATTGAGTGCCTGAGAGAGATATGGTCTGTGACACTGACCATAACTGAAACCAGAGGCAGCTTTGGGCAGTAATTCAATCAGGAGTAAATGCAAGCAAATGGAGTTTGCCCACATTCATTGTATAGATTTTATCCACATCTTGCTACCTTTCCTGAAAGAGAAAACAAACCAATGATATTACCTGACTTCACCATAGGCTTTAGTCTTGTTCTACTGGGCAAAAGCCAGAGGACTCAGTGGAGAACAAATGGCAGCTTCACTGATAAAATTACAAATGACAGAATTATGACTCTCTACACCCTGCAGCTCTTTTTCCTTCTTCTGTACCTTTCTTCTCCTTTTCTCTGCAATCAGCAGCAGCACCAAGGGCTAGTAACATACTTTGGTTTGCAAAGATCACTGCAAGCTTACTGCCTCTCCAGTAAAGTGGAGTACGCTGCAGGCAAGCCTGGCTGGCTGGCACGTGCTCCAGCATTTACCCAGTTCACATCTGCGATGGCAATGACTCTGCTATGGTTCAGATGAAGAGGGAACTGGTCAGAGATAAAGCATTTTAATTTACATAGGACATTTTACTGCGGGGTCCTGGAAACACATCAAAAGCCTTAACTACCATGTCACTTCAAAATTAATTACAGGCTTTCATAACCAAAGGCATCATTTCCCTTTGTACCTTGGATCCAAAATTTATTAACAAAATTTGCTTGTAAAGATTGATGCAGTATTGTGCCTTTCCCATTTCTTTTTGTATATGTGTATACCACTCTAGTCTTGCTGAACTGTAATCTGACCATAAAGTTTTCTCATTCGTTTATTAAATGGTGAGGGTGGTACACTTCAAATACACAAATAAAAGAGTTGTTACTTCAAGCAGCTCAAAATTTGTGAAATAAGTAATAAATAAGATAATAATTCCTTTAAAATTTAAGTTTAGAGTGGCATGATTAGAGCAATTACTTGACATGGTTTGAGGTTTGCTACCTGTAAGAAGAACTGAGTTGCCCATAACTATTTTAGAATGTAGGAGGTAAGAGCATAGGTATTAGTAGGGATTACATAAGTACAAAACAGGTCAGAAGGAAGAAGATATAAAGAACTTTGCTGGAGAGAAAACATGGAAGGTCATGACTGGAGTGAAATGGAACTCAGGCTAATCTAAATCAACCAGCATACGCTTGATGACTGCAAATTATGAAATGGAAGAAGTTGATAGCTGTTAGAGATCATTGGAAAGAGAAATATGCTATTCTTGTACTGTATAATGTCACCTACTTTACTGTGTGTAAAAACTATAGAAGCTTATGGATGATGTATATATTGTATAACTGAAACACATACATCTAAACTAAACACTGTGAGGTTTAAAAAATCCCAGAGAAAACAAACCCTACAAAAACAAAAAGAAAAGGAAAAGAAAATAGTGCAGAGTTTAAATTATTTATGTTTTATCTCTAAAGTATGTTTTTCCTTTTTCTCTTAATTTACGTAACCTCTATCTCAGTCTTTTGTATCCCATTGGCACAAAGTGAGAAGAAAGCAAGCAGATGAAGTTGGAGAATCCACAGAATCAGTCCCAACAATTCATGCCTGGCTTTTCAGGCACCTCAAATCCAACTATAAGTTTTCAGGACAACACTGATTTCTCTAGGACTTCTGATATCAACTCATCAAAACCAAGATGGGTCATGTACTGCTGTTCAAGAGCAGTTAGCGGTTGACTGAGAACTTTGTGAGCATCTAAAGGTCTATGATTCAAATATTTGTCCAGCTGGGTCTCGTGTGAGTTATGTGAGAACATGTTCTCCTATATGGGTACTCATACTTTCTGGTTCAACCAACTTGGAAAACAAGCACAAAAATAGCTGTTAGGACACCTAACCCATTGGTTTCCCTTAGTATATGCATCCCTTGTCTTTATGCATTGCTGATGCAAAAACTTTTACCTCTGTTTAAATGTTCTGAGGAATGAAAGTATTACACATTTCTGAGAAGAGTAAAGACACATGTTCATCTTTCCTAGCACCAGTGAGTCCATTCAGTTTCTCAACCATGCAGCAGTGAAGCACGCTGCTCTCACAGAATGTTAAAATGTATTTAGCAGGCTGCACGTCAGTTAAGCACATAATTTTAGCCACTTTATATTCAACTTTAATATTGTACCTTTCTGTTATTAAAGGGTAAAAATTCTTTGGTATTAGGTTTTGCATCACATGAGCAAAGTAAATTAAGTAAAAACAATGAAACAGATAGAGAGCAACATGTTCACACTAAAGGCATTAAAAAATTTATTACTTGATATTATTTAATTTTTATACTATTTGATAACAGCTATTTCCTCCACAGGAAATATGAATAAAGAGATCAGTGATAACACCCACTGCACTACAGGAGAAAGTTTTCAGTACAGTTTATAAATCATATTGTGCTGTTTAGGGAGCCCTAAAGGTACTATATTGAAAGCCTATAATGTGTTAGAAGCCTTTCAGTTTTATGCGTTTAATGTTTCTCCTTGGTCTGCTCTGATGTGGAAAATAGGAAGCACAAACTTACACATTTGGTGCTTGCAGACTGTGATTCTATTGCTAAAGGTGCAATTTTATTGCTTTATTTGCAATACAGGAAAAATATGTTCAATAAAAGTCAGTATAGTAACAGTCATTCAGCCATTGTATGCATTGGTAGAAGCACACCCAGCGTTCAAGAAATATGGGTCTGTCTTGTTGGATGTCACATTTCTTTTTTTCCTGGATCTTTGTATGTTTTATCCCAGCAAATGGTTATGAAAATAAAGGAAGAGAGAAAAAAAAGCAAACTGAGGTGACTCAGTACATGGAAAAATAATAGAGAAAACCAGGACTAACAAAAAAAGTTTGCTTCATATTGAATTTGTATTGTTTTAAGTTTTAGGTTTTTAACCCATAGTATTGGCCTCTGCAAAGGAGTGGAATACTTTATCTTCTTGACAGAACAAATTGAGTGGAAAATTACATAAACCCCTCAGCAGATGTTCTTTCCCACATTGTTTGGGAATTTATCCCCATTACACAGTTCTTCTAAGGCCCATGCCAAGCTGAATGGGGACATTAGCAGACTTGAAGACATGTTTAGTTGAGCACTATGCAAATATTCTCTTACCATCTCCTTCTTTTTTTTCAGTGCCAGTTGACTTCAGCATGGTCTTCTAATATGTTTCTAACAGGAATATCTCCGTATAGGTGCTAGACATATTGTATCTCCATTGCAAATCCAATAAATGAGAACCTGTGTTTTTTCACTGAAGCAAAAGCCAAAGTCCAGACCTCTGTAAATTCAGTTTACTATAATGAATGGGTCTTGGAGTCAAAGCTGTCAGGCAACAAACAGGAAAAAATAAACCAATTCCAGTTCCTACGGCCTGCAACATATCTATAGCTGCATAGCATACTAATTTCTGCAGATCAGATAGCATCCTCAAAATTATAATGCACACCATTGAGTTAAGCATCTGTATAACAATAAGATTTGTCATCCATCATTCAGTGAACAGCATAAGGCAACTTACTGTCATCTAGTGCCAAGTGACATCTATCTAGATTGTCTTCCTGTCCACCTGACTCTAAACTCTGCTGCAAAACTTAACATATTCCTTTCCAATTTTTTTTAGTTCCTATTTTTTAATGTTCTGATGAAGAGTCCATAAAGTTTGTGAATGAAAACGATGACACACACTATAACTAATTCTCAATTAAAATCTATTCAATAAATATCCATTATCCTTGTTTATTCATTACAAAATGTAGTGAATTTCACTAATGGAAGTCCCAGCAGAATAGTAAGGAAGATTTACAGCCCAAGCCCAGGAAGCTATATCTGCAAGTGAGAAGCGCATGAAGAGATGCACAGGAATCTGGGGATAAATCAACAATCTCGTGCTCTGGGGCACATCCACAAAGAAATTAGAGACTACCTGCAGAGAAAAATGCCTCATCTGTTCTCCCTGTACATCTTTGCCCCAAAAAATACCTTGTGAATTGAGACAGTGGAAAAAAGAGAAGAATTGCAACAAGAGAGGATTGGTAGTGGAAGTTTTCTCCACTGGGATTAATTAGTCTTCCTTAGCCTAGGAAGAATGGTATAAAGCATATTCATTGGATCTGAGAATTAGACAGACCCTGACATTTTAAAATAGAAGCAGTAATTTACACAGGAGAATAGTCAGGAGAAAAGTGAATTCCTTCTACAACAGATAAATGTTTGTGATGTGTCCAGTAACAGACCTAAAGGAGATAATTTTGGAAATGAAGCATTACTGCACTGATTGGTGGCTACCCTGAAATGGTTCCTGGAATACTTTCTTGATGAGGTGAGTTTGTCAGCTGCATTGATTCAAAAACCAGCAGCATCACTGCCTAAAAATGACATTTTCAATAATATTGGTATCAATCCAGGGAAGAGGAAACAAATTTCTAATTAATTAATTGTAAGTAAGAATAGTTATCATTACCTCAATCTGATATTATTAGAGAGAAACACAGAGTACATACACAATCTTAAGAGGGATAGCAAAAGCAAATACATCATTGCACTCGGAGATCTCAGACATCACTGTGGTTATTGGTCTAAGTTTTGCCAGCATCACTGGGGGTCACTGACTCTCCAGTAGAGGCTAGTTAAAGGGAGCTGTGTTAATAAACGTCTGTTATTCACACAGTGATTGCAGTTAATCCATTGCTCGTGGATCTGATGGAACAGATTTCCATTTTCTTTTCCATCTCCTTCAGCCACTCAATGCCTGAAGACCACAGGGCCCTCCGTTGTTTTGACTCAACCAGGAAGCCAGTAGCCTCCCTGGGAAACACTGCTGGAGGCTGATAATAGTCACTTAACAGTCAAAAATCCACTTAAAATGGGTCATATGAATGCAGTCAAACCATTTTTAGTAGTCATATACTACAAGCAGTATCCTACTCCCTGCCAATCTGGAGGTCCCAGTTTGTTTTCAAAACAGCTGGGACCTGTTTTAGACCAAGAAGGTCTAAAAGAATGAGAAGGAAATGGTAAGATTTTGCTACAATCTTCCCTATTCATAAAGCTAAAGAAGCCCAAAACTTCTGTTTGAAAAACTGTGGTAGAGGTTCGCTAACATCACACATGCAACTTAATTAACAGAATAGCAACTGTTGACAGATAAATTCAGATGTCACTGCCTTTGTTAGCAAAAGTTAACTAGTGTCTTCTTCATATGGCCTTTTTACCGGGACAAATGAAAGCTGGAAATTTTTGAAAAATATCTAAATCCTGAGTTCAAAAGTGACCCAGGCTCTGATACGTAAAATTATTTATGATATTTCTTCACTTTGTGTAGTAAAATCTGGGTAAATTGATTTCTATAACCTTTCCTATTTGTGCACTTAAGTTGGATCCACAAAAGCACTTGTGCTGAAGACTACTTCCCCTTTAGCTTTCCTAATGCAGCTGTTTGTCTTCGTTTCTCCAAGCTGAATAGCCAACTGAATTTGATAGTAGGTTGCCATAAAACATATGGAAAGGCTTAGACTCTTGGAAGACAATGAAGAGCATGTCAAGACATGCCTGGAGGAATGGAGAGGAGATATCACAGAAACAGTATGTCATACATCCTAGTATGCTAAGGCATGCAGAAAGTATCACAGTTCCTTAGCCAGCTTTCATAGTTCTAAGCCATTTCTGGAAGTTTTCCAACAACTGTTAAATACAAGAAGATGCGCTTACTGATGATTTCCTCAACCTTAGACTACTGACCTAGACACTAAGCTATATAGACATACTTCAGCCTTTGTCTGGCCCACTGAGAACATTCACTGTTTCTTCAGTGGTAATTTAGAAGTGACTATTTAAGTATTTCAGATACTAATTTAGCAGTCTAAGTAGGGAATTAGGTTGGATTTCCACATGGAAATAATTTTATGGATTTAACTTGAAATACCTTACTGAATAGTTTTAAATACATAAGTTCTGCAAGGATATTTTATGTTTCTACCCTATGTTGTTGTGTTTTTCAGCGTGGACATAGAAAGAATGACCTAAATACTTAGCTTTGTCCTGAAACATACATCCCTGCTGCAACACAGTTTCTGTTGGCAATGCCAAAAAAAAAAAAAAAAAGAAAAAAAAAAAAATCTGAGCCCAGACTACACTAAATAAAATGTGTGTAGGTTACTTTTGATTCAACATTATATAGTTCCTGAAGGAAAAGTAATAAAAATTGTAATTAACTATATTCTCTGTATTAGATACACAAATGGTAGAACTGAACTCTGTTGTCTTCCAAAGAGATGCCAGTTTTCATGGCCTGAATCTGAATGTCTTTCTGGATATTTGGTTTTGCTTTTTTTCCCCCTTCTTTTTTAAAAGCTAGATCTTAGTATAGCCAAAAGATAGAGTGAGCAGTGACTGTAATGTGGAAAAACCCATAGTGGATAATAGGTTTTCAAAACATATGTCCAATTTTCAATACATTTTGGGTTTTATAGAGCCCAAATCTGGCAAAGCAAAAATTCTTTCAAAATGAGCTCCAGGTCATAGTGATGTGTGTTGTGGTTTAAGCTGAACCTGGAACAGTATGTTTTGAAGATTTTACTTACTCTGTTCAGGATATGTTTTCTACCTGTTCTGTAATAAGCAGTCTTGATTGTGGGTTGGTTTTTTGTTTGGTTGGTTTGTTGTTTTTTTTTTTTTCCTGCTTTAATATTCAGCATCCCTGAGGCCAGAAGATTATATGCAAACAATGTTAATAACATAATTTCTTTCTATATTTCCAACACAGCCTGTCAATAAATCAAGTTTAAATAAATCCACGTCCTGTTAGATAAAACAGTGTTTGTGATGTCTCCAGTTGCATTTTGGGTATTTATTATAAAATGTGTGTAGCATGCAGAACTGAAAATGAGTTTTGATAGTTAAACAAAAAATCTATCCCCTAGAGCCTGGGATAAATTCATAGTTCAGTAAACTTTAATATGGAATTCATAGAGGCAAGTACTCAAACTCAGTACTATATTTTTTTTCAGATATGGTCCAGGCGATGTATATCCCTGGATGACTTTGGATTTACCTACCATGAATACTATATGAACTCTCTACCTTATATACTTCTGTACAGTAGCACCCTTAGAAAAACCACTTGACAGCTAACTGTTGAACCCACTCTAGGCATTTCTATAATAAAAAGCAATACCATTCTGTAGGACATTTGTTTTATCAACAGCCCTTTAGCTAACACTCAGAATGAAATCTTCCACTGACTCTCAGCTGCCATTGTGAGTTTTTTGCCAGGCACTGATAGTTGAATAGGCACAATTCTGGTCACTACACTGGCTCATTGTCCAGCAGCCCTACAGCTATTGCAACATGTGTATGTATAATATTGGAACTCATGCTGAGGCCAGTGACAGCCACTTAGTTTAATCCCTCATCCGATAGCTGCATCTTTAAAGTATCATAGCCCTCTGTACCCAAACAGTAATCTTGGACTCTTTTTCTGAATCCTTCAAAAAGGTACACACTTTTATAATTTGAATTCAACTGTGGGATCGGGTACTCCAAAGTTACAGACCTGCACTTCCCATTAATTTCTTTTATGGTCTTCAGTAAAGAATTAACTTTCCTGTCTTAGGCAGCGGTTTCTATGAGAGGTATTATTTAGCAGCTGACCATTTCATTGTAGAGATATGTTTACTTAATCAACTTCAATACCTGAACTTCTGGAATGGTAACTGTAATCCAGTTGCTGTGTCCTGCACTGTAAATATCTTTGACTGCTACACTTGATGAAAAAAATCACATTACAGAACTGCTGCTATAGCCCTACTACTGTGGTGGTCAGACATAGGGTATGCTGGAGAGATATTGCTGGTGAATGTTTGAGATAACCAATCTATGTAGTAGTGGATAGCAATCTATGTAGTAGTGGATAGCACTGTATATTAGGTCTTTCAGGACACAGTTCATGATATCCTGAAGTAGGTGTCTGAAACAGGGAAGATAAATTGCACCTCTGTTGAGTCTGCAGGGAGTCCAGGCTGATTAGTTTTAATGTTGATGTCTCTGTTGTAGCATCATAGAGATAGCACGGAGGAGTCATGCTAAAGGGATGCCTGTACAGGAGTTGTTATGCCACCTCTAAAGTAATCCAAGCATGCAGAATTATCTTCTGTTTATACAATTATCTACATCATGGATGTCAGCATAGCCACGTTACCTGGAAACTGCGTTTTTACACCTCACTTTTTATAACTATTCCAATAAGCACTGGAATGCTTTTTTGGTCTGGTTTCCTTAGGAGATGCAATCAGAATAGATATTTTGAAGATAAAGAGTATCACTTTCTATGGAGTTTCCAAATTAGCATATCCTTAGGGTAAGTGAAGACAAAAGTATATTATCCTGCTAAAAGTACATGTTTCTTAGGTTTATAGTTACCAATTACTTTTTGAACTATAACTAAATATATTAATAATAACAACAAAAAAGAAAAATCTGAAGGCAGAAAATGAAATCAGTATATAGCCATCTACCAGTCACATCATTCTAGGATATAGTTAGTTGATGTAGAAGCACTTATGTTGTTCAGAAATAATCAGGCATGACACTTTGCCCCAAGCTATCAAAATATACTTTGGCTATTACTAGCTCTTTCTACTTCCACCATTTTATAAGACTTTTTGTCTCTTGTCTACAGGAGATAAACTCAAGCTAGGACATTTACATTCTTATTTCATTGATTGTAATGACTGGGTAAATTTATTCTACACTTTAGGAGCATAGAGAATTAGAATAGATTTTTACCCACTTCGGTTTGCTTAGACCTGAGTGTTTCAAAATCAGTTACTGAGGCCTGGCTTTAATACTAGACTGAAAACACAAGTAAAATAATTTCCTAGGAAGGCTATTCCATTTCAGTTTTGCTAGTAAATTCATGGAAATTGCCGTATTGAATCAGATCAGTTGTTTCTCTAATCCAGGAGCAGCTCTAGCTGTGAGTAATGCCAGTTTTTTCAAAGCAAGGTTTCAAGAAACACTGTAGTGAGCATCTATTTAATTATCTGCCTGATGAATGGTTCCTTTTCCCTCCTCTTTAATCTCTGTTTATGCCTGAAGCAGGAAATAATTCAGTGTTTTCCAAAAGGGTTACTTTAGTTTTGTTTTAACACTCTTCACTATAGATCTATATGTTTTTGTTGTCCATACACATATATAAATCCTTTTAAGGATTAATCTGTAAGAGAGAGTTAGATAATTTTTTTTTTCCAAAATACGTATTTTGATCCATTCTGACTTTTCTTCCTTGAAGTCCTATTGATTACTATTTCTCCATGTATTCTGAGAAAAAGCAGATAGAATCTCATAAAATCAGCTTTTAGTGTGCCATGAAAATATACCATAATCTTCTTTGTTCCAATCATGTTTGAACTGCATACTTTACTCTTCTTATTAATGCTTCCTGTACACTCTCAATTTTACCAGATCCAGAAGGAGAAATCACAGTAATTGTCATCAGTTTGGAAGATATTTACACTAAATTTGTGGAAATATAGAAGTAGTCAATTTGAAGGAAAACACACGTTACCCTTTTCAAACTCTGGATGTCTTAGATAACAAATAGATAGAAATTTGAAGACAAAAAAGAAGTCATTAATATGGGATAGGTAATACTAAAAGTATCCTGATATGTGAGCACTTTCCTTTATGCCTGAAGCGTAAGTATTCTGTCCTTCTCTTTTGAAGAAAGAGGTGCCAGGGAGAAAGGAACTCTTGTTTTCTTGTTTAATTCAGGAAATCAGCAGGGGAACTCTCTTTTGAGAGCAAGAATGGCAGTTGTAAGGTCCTCTGCCCTTGTATAGAAATTACAGAGATAGTAGTATGCTCTCCTTTCCCTTTACCTGTAGGACTATGTGTCTGAATAGATTGGCAGACTCCCCCAATCTTTTCCTTCTGCCTCGAAAAAAATATATTAACTTAAATGTGTGAGAATAGTAAAATAAATGGAGAATATAGTTTGAACTTAAGAGCACAAAAAATTCGAGCCCTCCACAAATGTAAGCAAATACCATATTCTGTACTTTACTATTAATTTACTTGTTAATCTATTGTGTTTGACTTGGTGAGGACTGTTGAATCTGGGCTATATCCTTCCAGCCCTTCACAAAGAGACATGCTCACAGTAGTGCACTTGACAGTCAGCACCCTAACCCTCACTGCAGTAGGTGGAATTGTGCTTCAGCTCAGTGAGAGGTAGGAAGTGCTAGCCTAGGCTTATCACAATTTTACTATTGTTTTTGGGCCCTGAGCAGAAGTGAGCCACACTTGTAAAATGTGTTAATTTCAATATATTCATTATTTTAACATATTCAGCATTCCTAAAAAATTTTTCAAGGTAACCCAACAGGAAACAGCCTCCAGATTTTTGTGATTGTGGATGGTGGTAATTACCGTCTTTAGAGGCATGTTCTCTAGTGCACAAATCCCTAAAATTTGTGAAAATAAAGATGCACTTTACTGAAGTGGACACAATCCTCAAAGGAATCAATTGAAAAATACAGCACAGTGGCTTGAGCGGCATTTTCAATAAGCCCTTACTTAAATAGGTCATTAATTAGAAATTAAACATTTTGAAGGAGCTGGAAATCAAATAAGAGACTACTGAATGTAATGAAAGAACTTCATTTAGATTTTCACAAGAGGAAACATTTTTGATTTTGCTTAAACCTTTCAGAAATTGTGGTATTTCTGAACTTGCAATTTTAATCAAAAATCCTTTTCAGAGGAAATTCTTCATCAATATTCTCTGGTTATACTTGATTCTATAGGATCTGTATATTTTCCTTTGCTTTAGGCTTCACTAAAATAAATCAGCTTTCATAAAACTCTTCTGAGGAAAGGAATTTAATTTAAAACAAAAAAGAAAAAAAAGTTTTTCCAATTGACTCAAACCCCAGGACTATGAAAACAGCAATAAACCTAGCAATGAATATTACTCTGTCCGTATGCTTCTAAAGCTATACTTTCACAGTGCAGAGCCCTGACAGAGCAGCTGTGTACTGCAGTCAGGGCAAAACCAAGGGCTGAAACAGCTGTGACAGCAGAGCTCTCTACTATTCCTAGAGCACCTACACTTAGACCAGCAGCACAGCATGTGGTATGGTTTTATTCTAATTATAAAAGGCAGATCTGGCTGATATAGATGCATTCGCACAGAAGTCCTTTGCCAGTGTAGTACTGAAGTAAAGCACTGCTACTGTAGACATCAGCTCAGATTGTATGAGCTGCATTCAAATGAAAAAAAAGAATATTGGGGAAAAGGACCATGCGACTAAATCACTCTCAAGTAGTTGTGAATGGTGATCATGGAGCCTATGGGAATCAGGTTGATCTGTAGAGGAAACGTAGAAAAGACCGGGTTCCAGAGAGAGCAGAGAAGGTGGCACTGCTTCCTGAGCCAAGCACAGCCCGTGTGTCATAGAAGAGTAAAGCTGCAGTTGTGAGTGAAACCTGATAAACTGTTCTTTGTTACATGGCTTGGGACCTCACTGTGATTTCAGGTTTTTGCCAGTTTTAGCAAAATGAAGCTAGCTACTTAAAAGTCAACCCTGTATGAAAAGCTAAGCTGCTTCGGAAAACGATGGCTGCTTCAGAGCTGGTGGTTTTCCATTGTGTCATAAATTATTCCAGAGTCGTAAGTTATTCCGGTGCAGAAAGTATGTCATGGGTTCAGCAGTAGCAGTCATTTTTCTCCTTCTTGGTAGCTAGTGCAGCACTGTGGTTTTGACTTTTGGCCCGGGAGCAGTGCTGATAACACCAATGTTTTTAGTTATGGCTTAGTGATGTTTGGTCTGGCCAAGAACTTTCGGAGCCTCATGCTCTGCCAGGGAGGAGGGGAAGCCGGGAGGAAACAGAGACAGGACACCTGACCCAAACTGACCAAAGAGGT